>JAGTTH010005077.1:0-101140 GCA_022606485.1 Agraylea sexmaculata | reverse complement strand
TATATATACATATTATATATATATATATAAAAATATTTGGTTTGTCAAGTAGATTGCACTTTCCAAATACCAAAAACACTCAACCTAGTTGTGTATTTTCGGTTTTTAAAACGTTTTGAATAAACACAATATTGCTCTTTGCTTTCAGAATATAGTATTATTTCTAAAACAGACACATTCACAAGCAAAATCCTTCGTATTTTATTCAGAAATACCAGCGAGAGAAAATTGAAAATCTTAATCAGAAAAGCACATTGGATTTAAATGGGAATGTTATGTAAAATTCACACAATTTCTATTAAGCACATTTATCTTATATATATAAATGTAATAGAGAATATCGTTACTTATAATGAATATGAAGATTGTTTTAAGTAATGGTTTAATTGAATTTGTTACAGCTTGCAACCGGACATATTACGGGGACGTGGGCAGAACGTACGAGCTGGAGATAAGAAGACCTCGAGAAGACAAACTACCCTTCCTGTGCTACCTCAACTTCACAGCCCTGGGAACTACTTATGGAGACCTTGTTCAGGTAATAAACACTACCTTCATTACCCTTACATACATTTCCAACCTAAACTATTAACGTGCTTCGCGTCTGCTCACTTTATATGCAACTCTATACTATTTGTACAGTGGCTACACTTGACAATATTTGAAATCTACATATACCAACAACATGTTTTTTGTTCAAACTAAAATAATTTAATTGAATAATAAGCACATTACATGTAATCCATCTACCTGTTAATACCATCTAATGTTACCATAATTACAACAGTAAATGTGGCGGATCCTCCCACGAATTTAAAGCAAGTAAAAACGAACGTCAGCATGGAAGATTTGGGACGTAAGTAAAATTTTAATGTTTTATATGGTTGCTGGTAATGAACTTATATATATACAACATGTCTTTTATTGAACTTAAAAGAATTATATGTGAGTAAAGGTACATTAAATGTAACACAACTACACCTTAATTAATGGTCCAAGTCGGCTAGTTAATCTTTTCAATTTCTTATTATTATTTTAAAAAGTTTGAGAATCTTGCGTATTTACTTATTAGATGATTGACCGCCTGATTTGAATTTGTATTATTATAAGCATACGTCATAGGATTCATGAAACAACAATAGTACGTAAACAACAACATAACCTCAAACTGTCAGCAACCTGAGAACACTTTACAAAATTACTTCTTGTTAATGCAAATACGGTCAGCAATATTAGGAGTTATGACAACATACTTGTTTATTGTTTATTCATTTGAGCTTGACCTTGAAAATTAATTATGTTCTTGTTAGTCTATGATGACATCATATATTCACTCATTAAAATAACCGAAGATTCACAAACTGTCATAATAAATTATTTTATTATTATTAAATTATTTTTATACGAAAAAATCTTAGGCCCCCTTTAGTATATTTTTTAATTATCGTACAAGCATTACATAATTACGATGAAAAGATTTAAATGTCAATTAAAAACAAGTTTTATGTATACACATGTATTTAAGTATAATGAAAATGCGCAAATATTGATATTTATTTTAACAGTCGATCGATGGTCTAATCAAAAGATAAATTCACAATCAGTCAACTACCACGCTTAACATATTTGCAAATAAGTAAAAATATGACATAAAACTATCAAAGTAATTACAATCTATCTTAACTTATTTATTTATATACGTGATTTTAACTATTACGTATGTACCTGACAATTCAAAAAATTAATGTAAATCTGGATCAAGACGATCGAACGTGATTTTATTAATATTATTGCCGATCCCAGTCGTAATAAACGATTGAATCAATTTTTTTTACTTGGGCGGGATTTGAACCCACGACCAAAGTGTTTGTAGCCACACACCCTGAGCTATTTATTATGTATTATTTCTCAATTAATTTTTACATTCAAATGCGTTTATTTAAAATTTACTAACAATTTAATAAAAATATAAATTTAAAAACAAAATGTAAAGAGGTTCTATGGTGTCGCTATGGGCATAGATGCCCACATTGTAATTTTTAAATTGAAAACTTGTTGTACATTTAGAAATCCTTCTTATAATGAAAAATGATGATAGTAAAAACGAGAAAAAAATACTCATAGACTTATTTGTCACTAGTTTGATTAAAGCGAATGTTGTGTCTGCATTTTTGTTGTTTAAATACATATATTATTTTGTTTTTCTTCCTCAAATGTGAACATTTTAAAATACTACGAAAAAATCAATGACAATGGTAAATGACAAAAAGTTGATAAAAAAACAAATACGCAGAATAGTAGAACAATCCGACTTTATGAGCGTTTTTATGTAATTTTTATAAAATGTAAAGATTACTTTTTAATATGATTTGATATTAAAAATTGTTTCGGTGTTAGTTGTATCACAGGTGACATTCTCAACTTATTAGATATTCCACGTGATAGAGACTAACCTGAAAGTTTCAAGTGGTGTTGTTTACGAGTTTTAATTTTTCATGCACATAAAACGGGATGAAGAGATAAAATGTCCTCTTAGTGTGAAATATGCGCACTTGAAATGAAGATTCATAGAAAAGAGAGTGTGGGTAGAAAAAATATTATATATATAACGAAACGTACGTGTAACGTTTTGCCGGAGAGAAATTTAATATAGAGGAGCTACAATTTTCAGGACGAGAAGTCGTAGTCAAGTGATGTGGAAAATGACGTGAAATTACATCGATACCTTTAGTATGTCTATTGCAAATTGGAACCATCCAAATAACACTTACATACCTTATAAATATGGACGTATAATATTGAATTCATATAAAATATAAATAATAAATATTCCTATCATATATGTACTGCCTGTCAAGGAGCTACTCCAACTTTACATACATTTTTTTACACACTCATTATCATTCGCTAAAGAAAATAAAATTTATTTACCAAACTCATCTTACGTAATATATGTACGTATGAATTTATAAAAATAAATCATTAAATTTAAATAAAAATTCGTATGGTTTTATATCTTATTTCTTTTTACTGACACGATGTAGTCTTTTAAACTTATTATTCGGAACATAATAATAAAACAATACCATGACATCTTCTTTATTACTGGGATTCCTTGTAAAGGTGTTGGTTATGCTATTTTTATCTTAATGGATGTATATAGTAGAGCTGGTTTCCCAGGCCACCTCCCAACGATGAATTCTTCTGATAATAGTGGATAAAGTTCCACTTTGACGGGATCAAATCGATATAAAATAGAAAATACAATAAAATCTTTGTTTATTTTACAACACTACGATCAATTATTTAGAAACTTATCAATTTTTTAATATAAAACTCACAATATAATTATTTCTTATTATTAAACATCAAAAGTAGAATTTATGATCTTATACTTCAAGTATCGATATGTATGTATATCAATACACAATGCCTGAGTTTTTTAATCAATGTAATTAAATAAAAATGTACCCGTTAAGAATGATAAATTTAAGTTATATTACTTAATACAATTAGATAATATTTTATATGAATGAGTTTGCTTGGGTGATAAAACATTAATATATTTCCGACAAGAAAATGTTAATTTAATAATAAAAAAATCGAGACGTGCCTATTATGTTGAGCAATTATAATATTGATATTTTAATATTATCCACCCTATCTCCCCCTCGTCGTACTGTTCTCCATCCACCCCATCATAAATGATTATCCGGCATTTTTATCAAAGACGTAAGCGAAACCGCCTGAAGAACCTCCCCGGTCCAATCCCTATAAAGCTGTATTGTCCGGCCATCTTAAATAGTCCTCTTATATTGAAATACAAAATAATAATCTTATTAGACACGCATTGACGTGTTTGGTATAATGAGGACTTCCTCGAGTAGTTGTAGAGTTCAGGATACTAACAGCGCTTAGTAATGAAAACAAATATCTGGTGCTCGACTTAATTCTAAGGCAAATAGATTTCCATGCAATGAATCAGCCCTTATCTGGCGCTATCGGCCTCCGTATTGCCCGCCCCGAGGATTTCTCAACCACCCCTATTACTGCCACCGCTTTTTTTACACAACCTCCACAATTTTCCACGGCTTTAAAAAATATTCTCAATCCATATTAATGACGAAAATGATACAACCAAAGACATTATTTATATTATAAATTGGCAAACTTAAAGCTTATTTTCTTGTTGGGAACCATCACTGTCTGGGTACGAGCAATCGAAATAAGGCTGCTTTATGTGATTAATTATTAGGCAATTTTGTACTAAATCTATCCATTACTTTTATATAAATGAACATATATTATGGGTTCATATTTCATTTGAACTGAAAAAAATGGCTTGGCATAATTGAATTGAATAATCTAATGACGAGTTTAGTGCTTTATGCGCATTCCGTGACTTGTTTATCTTTTCATGGATCGTCCAACCCTGCCAATGAAATAAATTCGCAGTTTATTTTGCTAATCTCTCCACTGTCATTTCAATTTAGTAGAAAGACATTCTTCCGAAACGGGTCGTTTAGAAAGATTTGTGGTATCTAATTGTTATGTCTTTTACTATTAATTATTATTTTACCATTTAATTATTATTTTAAGAGCCGCCTTGTGGCCCAGTGGTTAGTGTAACGGATTCGTGAGTGAAGACTCCCGGGTTCGATTCACGGCACCGGAGTCACTTGGTAGATCTAGCTTAGCAAACTAGATCTTAAGTACTCATTGCTGTGTGGTGGCCTGGGAAACCATCTCTACTATAACAAAACTCATATTAACAATAACGTTACACTTAAATTCGACACTAACAACACATCTCACGTTGACAATGCAATCACTACACTCACAGATTCTATTAAGAACGCCGCCGCCTTATATATTCCTGTTAAAACCATTAACAATACTTTTAAGAACAAACTTCCATCTGAAATTGTGGACTTAATTCATGTAAAAAATAGATTAATGAATCAGTGGCGAAAGAAAAGAAATTGTAAACTCAAATCTGTCATAAATGCGCTAATTTTAGAAATTAAACATAAAATTAAAATTCATAAAAATGAATCCTGGGAACAGAAGATAAGGTCTCTCAAAACACAAAATAACTCACTTTGGCAGATGTGTAAGTCGATGACTAGAAAAACATCCTTTATCCCTCCGCTCAGGAGCGAAGACTGTAATAAAATTATTTACAAGGCTCAGGAGAAAGTTGATCTCATCGCTGAAACATTCGTTAAAGCACACACATTGACACATAATGACACTACAGATAGTCTCACAGAACAAGCAGTTACCAAGTCAATTAGGAATCTTCACAACTATTCTGAATGTGAGATTGACGAGGTAACTCTTTCTGAAATCTCTGATATTATTCAAAACTCAAAACATAAAAAATCACCAGGACACGACAACATTAACAACACTCTTATTAAACACTTACCACAAAAGGCTCTTGATTGTTTGGTTAAAATATTTAACTCGTGTCTTATTCTTGGATATTTTCCAGATAATTGGAAAGCAGCTAAAGTAGTCCCTATATTTAAACCTGGTAAAGACAAATCCCTTCCCAGTAGCTATCGTCCTATCAGTCTCCTCCCCTGCATGAGTAAAATCCTAGAGAAAGTCATATTAACCTGCCTGCGAAAAACTCTGGATTGCGTCATTCCTAATGAACAATTCGGATTTAGACCGGGCCATTGTACCACTTCACAACTAACAAGAATCTCACAGCATGTTAGAGGAAATTTTAATAATAAAAAAAGTACGGGAATGATTTTCCTGGACTTTGCCAAAGCTTTTGATGTAGTCTGGTTTGATGGTATCATTCACAAACTAATTAACACTAACACTCCACCATATCTCACCAAAGTTATTCAATCTTATCTTACTAACAGAAAATTCTCAGTAGATATTAACAATGTTAAATCTGTACAGCATCCAATCCTTGCGGGAGTTCCGCAAGGAAGTATTATCGCTCCTTATCTTTTCAATCTCTTCATCCATGACATCCCTATTCCTCGTAATTGCTCCTTAGCTCTTTACGCGGATGACACCGCTATATTCACATCATCTTACAGATTAGACACAATTCGTAGACGCCTCCAAGCATCTGTAGACCTACTAACACAGTATTACTCTCGCTGGAAATTAAAACTCAACGAGAGTAAAACTGAAGCAATAATATTTACTAACAAAAGAAACGATCCCACATCCCCCCTCTTAGTATCAATAACGAACAAATTCCTTGGCTCAAAGAAGTCAAGTATTTGGGAGTTATCCTAGACTCCAAGTTGAACTGGTCCAAGCATGTGAAATATGCTGTGGACAAGAGTAACCTGGCTATTAACACCTTATATCCACTTATTAACAGGCGTAGTCAGCTGTCACCCAAGAATAAGCTACTTCTTTATAAATCAATTATCAGACTGATTCTCTTGTATGGATGCCCAGCTTGGTCTACTGTGGCACAAATCCATATCAATAAAATTCAAATTGTCCAAAACAAGTGTCTTAAGATGGCCTTAGATCTTGAACCTGGCACATTTCTTAAAGAAGTCCACGAGGACATTAAGTTAAAAATGATCAAAGCAAATATCGCAGATTTGAGTAAAAAACATTACACTAAAATGACTAACTTCCCGACTAACCCAATCATAAGACATGTTAATAAAACCAAATATGTCTCGAGGAAACGAAAGTTCATTTTACCAATGAACTTCCAAAACTGATATTATTTTTAAAAAAATATAATAAAATTTCCAATAATCCACTCAACTCAAATTTGGTTTTACCCAAACAAATTGTTATTTAGTTTTTAAGCATTATATATTTTGTAACTGTTTTGTTAATATTGCTTTTATCGTTGTTATTATTTATTAATCTTCAAATTTGTAAATGGGTTTTTATTTTTTTTCCCATTCTTTCTATAATTAAATACTATTACTCATGTCAAATTTAAATAAAACATTCTCATGTTAGTTATAGGTAAAAAGATGTAAACACTCTGTACACCTAAGTCAATTTCCAAAGATGTATTGTTCTATCAATCAATGTAAAAACTTATGTTAATAAAGAAATTGTAATATATCTCTACTATATTTTACCCAACCCCTACTTTTTACAACCCCTTCTAAAGGGACTCCCGTCAATAGGGAAGGCGTCACAATATTTATTTATTTATTATTTTAGAGAAGTAATCAAACCCGTTGGGACATATGGATGTCAACTGTGGTGGACAGCTAAGGAAACTCATATCAGCAGTATCGACAGATTACAAAACAAGACCCCGGGAGCAATTTTAAATGTTCCATGGTACATGGTACCCAACTGGGTCCTATTACAGGACTCTAAAACAATGACAGTACGCGAAGAACTGAAAATATTCAGCTAAACGTACCAAAATACATTAAAAAGACACCCGAACGTACTAGCAAGGGACTTTTTGACCGTGAAATACGCAAGACGTCTACAAAAATACAGACAACTTGACTTGCCAGCAAGATTCAAGGACTGACAATGGTGTTTACTTGATAAAACAAGTATTAACACTTGAACACTTATAACTAAAACACAACGCCGTGATTGAGTCGTCAATGGACAACCAACCCTCAAGACAATATAACAACAGACAACGAGTAAGATGTCTTTGACAGGATACTCAAAAAAAGATTAAAAAAAAATTATAATATTGCTGGTAATTTAATATTAATTGTGATAATTCCATTTCATGTTTTATTTAAATTGTGATGAAAGAGAGGTCGTATTTCACAATGTTGGGTTTGACGTCCGTCCATTTTGTCAACAGTCAAAGTCAAATATGTTTCGCAATCGCCACGAAAAGTCAGGTCAAATAGAATGAATCTGTACCGAGAATATTTTAGCAACTATGTATTTGAGCACAGTCAATATTTGCATTGGAATTAGTAATATGTGCACACTGACTATGGGACATCCCCTACATGGACACTCTGGAAATTGAACAACTGCTAATCCAGGAAAAAGGGTGGAAATGCGAGTGAGAGAGAACATTTTATTTAATTTAACCCAATTAGCTTCAATTACAATTAACTATTACACACATATAGAGGATTCATCTCTGGTATTGCTCAACATCTTTAGATTGGTTAAATATGTGAAAAATACATGCTTCATATTAAAAACATTATACTTCTGATTAATATATTCTGAATCCCAAAACGTATTGTAATACTGTTACTATGTTTAAAAAAACATTTTTATACAATAAAATAAAATATGGATTTCTCAGCCTTTGTATATAATAACCAAACCTTGGCCTAGACAGTGAAATAACAGGTTTTCAATTGCTGACCATTGTAGAGCTTACATTTACAGCTTGCACGGCTTACATTTATAATACACATATTGCTTTATTATTCGATAAAATGTATTATTCTGTTTCAAGTTTCGGATATTAACAGAACAATCTTAAAACATAATAATAATAATAAAATAAAATTACCTACGTTATTTGAAATTTGCATTGAACTTTTCAGTTTGACACATAAATGTAATAATGAATGTGTGATAAGTGTAGATTTTTTTTTGTATCGGAGAGTGAGAATAAAATAATACAATAATCAAACGATAAAGCAATATTATAAAGGAAACTGTTACAGAGCTAGAATACGTCAAAACACTTCATTACACCCACTTGGACTAGGTTAGAGAATAACTAATGTTTTACAGTAAAATAGACACAATTAACAATCATCCCATATGCCAATTAACCACTTTGTGTATAAAGTTTTTTATGATTACAAATCAGGCTGTTAATTCATTTTCTTTTTTTTTGTAATTTGTAAAATACATAGTATGGGTAAAATGTGTTAATTGGTAAATTATCAAACCTTCAGAGATTAAATACCCACATAAGGTTACCTCCAATTACAGTACATTAGTATGAGACGTGTTGTTAAATGTAATTTTCTCTTAAGTATATTTTAATAGTATCTCTTGAAAATACATTCTATAAGCCAGATTATGTTTTTTTTAAAGTGGCCCGCTCTCATTCGCGATACAATCTCGTTATATTTCCCATTCGCAATAAAATTATTTCCACGTCATCGAGCCAAGCGTTGGTCGGGGCAATTTATATTTCCCAACTTATCTGATTTTATTATTGGATAACATCTCTATTTTCAGGTGAAAATATAAAATATTAGATGTGAAACAAAATATTACTTTTATTTAAAAAAAAATCATTATGTACAAAAAAAATGTCGATACAAAAGTCTACTTGGTTTTTAGTTTTTCTTTTTCAATCAGTCTGTTCAACTCTTCGTCGCGCGGAAGTCTTTTCCTCAAGGCCATATTGAACCAGAGCCACTTGATCACCAAGAATAGTAAATAGACACAAATCAACATGCATATTGTAACATCTATTTGATTGTATTGGACCCATGAGAACTCCTTAGCCGGCGAGCTCATATGAATTGCTCCTTCATATCTAAGAACGTATTCTATCCAGTATATGGCTGTATCTAGAGCGTCTGTCGGCCTGTCTCTATATATTTTAGACAATTTCCTTACATTTTCCGTATATTTTGGATTGCTAAGTACACTTTTAATGGACTTTTGAATTTCTTCAATGGATAGCTTGGAAGGATCCAAAGCTTCACCGATTTGTAAATCGTCGACCTTCTGGGCAATGGCCAATTGGCTCCCGAATGATGGAATAATCAATAGAGGAATTCCGCGAGCAATTGCGTCATGATAACACATCTGATCACCTTGATTCACTATGAGTTGAACTTTTTTATTGGCTGGAATAAAAAGTAAGCACTTGTATTGGTGGATTTTTGACAATTATTTTAAAATTAAGTGTTTTCATACCTAAAACTTCGCTAGAAGGCAGCGGCTTCGTGAAGATAATATTATCATGTTTGTCACGTATTTCTCCTTCGGCTGATTCGAAAACAAAACTCTCTTTCATTTGAGTGAAAGATTTTATGAAAAGTTTTGCCTGTTCTTTGAAAACTTTGCCACCGAAATCGTCTTCGGAAATACTGAAATAAATTACGCCATTCTTCGAATTATCCATAAATGATGTTACATTCTGAAAAAAATATATTTTAATATATTATGATTAAGGAACAAGTTATAAATTTATGATTGTAAATTGCGTATTTTTTATTTCACCTTGGGAAGTGTTGTCGTGTGCTTGAGATGAATACCGCCAACTTCAACAATTCCAGGAACATATGTCCTCACCTCGCCCAGAGAAAAATGAGAATTGACCAATACAAGAGATATGTCCTTCTCGATATCTGCTATCAAAGGTAGTGGTTTTTGAAGATATTGGAAGTATTTCTCGGCTAGCTCTTGTTGTAAACTAAGATAACTGCGTTTCCTCTGCCACAATTCCCAAATGGTCCAAAATGTATTTTTTAATCTCCCCAAGAAAGCTCCCTTAGAACTCATATCCAATAGAGGGTTTCTCGCATAGGATAATTCTAGCGAATTTCCCATTACATTACTAAATATAGGATCGTATCCAATTGGTGCTAGACCGACGATGGGTACTTTATGTTTATGAGCAAACATCAAAAATGCTTCCTGGTGGAACATCTCGTAAATTATCAAGTCAAAACGATCACTTTCTTTCATTATGAAGTCTTTTATCTTCGATGAGTTCAATGCATGTTCGGTCATTAAAATCGTCGCGTTCCACAAATGATTTTGTAATGAATTAAACTTAGACGATTCATCTAAACTTTCATTATCACTCGTCGCAAACACTGAAAACATTGAATAAGATTATAAATCAAGCTTAAAGACAGATGTTTTTTATAGAGTTGGTTGAACTGTAAATTACTGTTAAGTCGCCAGACCGGCGTAGAAATAATACATTGAATCAATATTGACAATTTAAATTGGACAGTGTTAAAAACATGTTCACTCACTGGCATCGTTGAAGGATTTTCCTGGGATTATAATTTGTTTATAATTGTCAGGAAGGCTCTTGCTGACTATAGATGTCAAGAGTGTGACTTGGTGACCTTTGGCAGCTAATTCCCTGACTATGGGCTCACTGAACCTGTGATGAGAAGGTAGTTGCAGAGGTAATAATGCCAATATCCTAGCTGCCTGTGTCCATCCTGTCAATAATCCTAATAAAGCTAACACTGTGATCAATACTGGCTTCATTTCGACCGTGTTCAAGTCCTTCCAATATCACACTGCAGAGTATTTCTACAGAAATTCGTTGCACACTAACATTTCGCAACGGACAAATATTATACTTTCGAAATACGCTTCTTCACGTTATGCTTCAAAACTCATTACCGATATATCGTCGCTAGTAATTTATAATAATATATTTACGACTGTTCTCTCGTATTGCTCGCAGAATACTGTCTGAAAATATGCACGATGAACTTTCAAAACCTTTACCAGCGCTTCTAAAACATTTATTAATTTTTTACTGTTTATCGTACCGGTTTGTTTTCATTATATTATGTCCTCTGTTTAAATCAAGTTTTTATGAAGAACCCGTTCACGAGTCTATACATTAATTATAAGACACCAACAAAACATCTCTCCTCCGAGTAGACTAATAGGTTCAGTATTCATTTTTATTTACCAAAAAAATAGACTAAACTAAGCTCGAATTTAATTCCAACAAGTATTTAAAATTATTTAAATTGTTACATCTCTTATTTTAAATATTATTTTATTTTATTTGAGATTCACTGATGCATATTTGTGAGAAGTCATAAAACGAAAATAGTGATGAAGGTACTAAGAAAATCTCTTTCTCTAAAATATTTTTAGTTAATTAAAATGCAACTGTATATTTCTCTATCTATGAATTTCTAAAGAGTATTTGAACAAAAAAAAACATCGATCCTATGCAATAACAGCTGATTATGCCATTTACAATGACGTACTATTGGCCATTTACATTTTTAAATGCATGATGCATTTTTTTATAATATTCACTGTTGATTGAGAGAAGATTGCATTACAATATTGCACAATTTCAAGGTGCGATAAAGAGGTTTTTTAATGGTTTGCCTCAGGCCCAGGATCAGGTACTCGAGGGTCCTTGATTACGCAAGTACTCAGTTAAAGAACAGGTAAAATGTAGGCTACAACCTTCGAAACCTTCAGGTCAGTATGCCGTATTAAAAATACATTACTACTTTGTATTAATTGCGACCGGTTGTATATTTATCAATTGATGGACATAATACAAAATTTAAAAAAATATTACAACATATAGATAGATGGTTAATAAATTGATTGATCCGTTAATATTACAAAATACGCCTATTTTAAATAATTATTGATGTCAAATTAAATAACAATGTTTTTCTGTTTGACATGTTCCGCTCAATTTAATATACAACTCTTAAAAGTCTTACATCACCCAAACGGTATTATAAAAAGTATATTTCTTACACAATGTTAATATAATGACGGTATTGTACATATGGTTAATAAAAAGTTATACGTTTTATTTAATATTATTTGTTTATTGCACTCAATCACAGGTTTATAAATTAAATTATTAAAACTATTATTGATTTAGGTACGTGGGATGCTCGACTATTCCTTTTTGGATTTCTTCTTTGCTTCGTGGTCAGACTTTCCTCTGAGGAATCTTGTGAAGGTTGTCAGTAACAAATAAAATACAACGCCGATGACACAAATACTGAACGATATTAACAGAGAGACATCTAGTAAAAAATATTGATACAATTTTAAATCGAGTATTGGAGATCTTAAATGACTCGCTCCATCATTCCTCAATACGTATTCTATCCAAAAGATCGCAGTATCCATCGCCGACATTGGTCTATCTTTCAACAGTCTGGACATTTGTTTAGCCTTAACTGCGTATTTAGGATTATGGATCATCTCATTTAAGGTTTGACGGAGGTTGTCCTCGGTTAAATCTTTATATAATATTTTCAATCCGTAACCGTTCTTCACAGACCTTTCAACGTTGACAAATTGGTCCCCAAATATGGGAATTCCTATCACAGGAACCCCATAATGCACAGCTTCTGTCAGGCCCAAAAATCCGCCGTGTGTTATAAATAAACGAGTTTTCGGATGAGCTAAAATAAAATAAGTATTAATTAAACTTATCTTTTACACAAATATGCAGTTTAATACCGAGTAAATCAGATTGTGGTACCCAGCTGGTCAACATTATGTTCTTGCTTATATTAGACCTGGGCTCTGAATCCCATTTCCAAATGACTCTTTGCTTTAATTCACCTAAAGTATTTATCAATGCCTGAAGTCTCTTTTGTGGAAATTTGGAGCTTGATATAATTGTTCCCAGTGAGAAATAAATAACTCCATCTGTTGCATTCTCGACAAACTCTCTAATGTTCTGTAATCGTATATATGAAATATATCAAATATATTTAAAATTATGTCTTCGAGGTACACATTTGAGACGAAATCTGATAATATGTAATATATAATAATAAATTAAAGTTGTCTTTTTTCTGTTAATCTCTGTCACGAAAATATCATCTATACTTTCTTTGACAATTCGCCGATTTGTTCCGTTTCAAAGTTAATCAAACACATATTAATAAATAATCTTCATTTACATCTATTTTACTATTGTCAGCCTGGTTTTCTACTACCTAGGTGATAGATTTTATATAAAAATTCACACGTTTTACCCGTTTCATATAAAAATATTTAAATAACTACAGATTTTTAGTCTTTCGGGCGGATATTTTATAATATTAACAGTAGACCGAATTGTAAAGTAAAGTGTTGTAAATGTCATTAAAATTGAATAAAAAAAATCACCTATATTATTTATATTTAAAATATATATGTATATATACAAATATCAGTCAATTTTCAAATACTTACAGGGTGGACTTGAAATAATTGAGAATATTTTAGGGGGTAGTGGGATATCGTAAGAATAATTGAATAAAATATTTTTTTTAAATAGTTAAAAAATAATAAATAATATTAAAAGTGCTTTTGGAATCGAGCTTGGACCACCATCTTGGAATCAGCTGTTTCTCTGAAGTACTCAGTAGCGACTGTTACGTGTATATTGTGTCTGTTATACGCAATTAATATTATTATTATTTTTAATAAATAAAAAAATAATATTAAAAAAAAACATTATCCCTACCAAACCCTAAAATATTCTCAGTTATTTCAAATCCATCCTGTATAAATAGCAGTATGTGTAATTTTATATTTAAAATATCAATCTTAGACTCCAATTTATTTTGTGTTCGATCAAGCGTGATTTTACTATCATTATTTCTTATCTGCCAACCAGCGAGCTATCAATTAAAAATATTATGCATATTTATTAAAAAATATGTTAACTCACCTCAGGTAATTTTTTTTGTGGTTTTATGTGCACTCCGGCCACATCTACTATCCCAGGTACTGTCGGTCTCATAAAGTCCATACTAAAGTGTGTATTGACTAATGTCAGTGATACATTTTTTTGAATATCCTCTAGACGTGGTATCGGCCTAGTTAGGTGCCCAAAATACTTTTCTGCCAGGGCCTGTTGTCGAGGTACAACATAATAATGTCTTCCGAGCCAATCGAAAATACTTCTCAACACGTTCGTTGCCCTTTGCCATACATTTGTAATTTCGAAAGTTTTACCAAACTCAAATGGTATTACTGACGCCACAGTAGGACTGCCAGCACTTTGACTGATATAATGTCCATCCAAGGTGGATAACAATACTACAGGTGCCTTATATTTGTGAACTAGCATCAAAAATGCATCTTGTAGAAATAGTTCTCCGACTATTAGATCGTACTTAGTATTATCTTTTATGATAAACTCTTTTATCTGTGTGGAGTTCAAGGCGGACTCGGTGAACCATAACATAGAGTCCCAGCGATGAAATTGGTCCAATATGTAAGGGAAATTCCCCGACAAGTACTCTTCTCGTTCTTCGTCGGATGGTTCTGCAATAAAACATAAATAACGTGTCAAATTTATTGATAGCCTCGCGTTATTATCAATGAATTGCGTACGCAAATACTCTTGTGTATTAATAATTATTAATACCTTCTTCCCAACAAGTCTTCTGATCGGCCAGGACTTGTCTGTAGTTGGGCGGTGGGTGAGGGTCGCTGAATGGAGTCAATATGGTAACATTATGACCCCTGATGGCCAGCTCCTTGATGATGGCATGTGTGAATATACTGTGGGATTTGAGGAATATAGGGAACACTGCCAATACATTAGCTCCTAAACTTAAATGCCCAGCACTCAACAACACTAAAATCACTTTAAACGCGCTCATTATTTCAACGCGACCGCATGGTTCAATAAGAGAAGTCAAAATAACGACTCCCTCTGATTAAATCGCCTCCGACACTGCAATTGATCTGTTTCCAAAATTATTATCTTGACACATTAAAGCCATTATAAAAAGTACACAACATAATGTCGATTATTAATAATATCTGACATGCGAATATATTATTCATCCACTACGCAAACAAATTATTATCATACACACATATTATATGAAGTTTAGTGTAACAACAAAATTTAAGTAATATAAATACTAGCTAACCCCACAGTCGTTGTCCTGTACACACGTCTTTAATTCGAAATTTACAAACTTTTTTGAATAAGCTGTAACTATCTGGACCATTTTGATGAAAATTATTATAATAAAGTTATATCAATATCACAACCTACCTTAAGACTATTTAACATCAATGGAATTTTAAGATATAGTAAACAACCATAGTAGAATCTTAAATGGACACGAAACCGGTTTCATTATTAGTCCCAAAACTGATAAACAAATTGCACTTAAAGATGATAAAAACTTTTTTAATAATTATATAATTTTAATAATATATAAATATAATCAATAAAAATTTTAACATTCTGCTATGGAAATGCGCCACATCCTTGTATATTTTTTCCATATTTATGCCGGATGATTGGTTTGAACGAATTTTTATATGCTTATATTTTCTGTGGGATATTAACGACAAATAATCCATCTGAGATTGACTCATAAAATATTTAATCATTCGACTACTTATAAAGTTGCCTAAATGTAGTTAAAAATGCTTAAATGGTCGAACATATTCACCCTAGATTGACGTTGTTTTACGAAATCATTACCTCATATAAAAGTTTCGGTATCGGCCTTAAAAACTAATTTCGTTAACTAATAATTTCAACATAAAATAGTAGTGGGTTTATAATTACGTCGCATATCGAAACCATCTCCCAATTAGTCATAGGATATAAATATTGGGTTTAAATGTATTCATTTAACTACATACCGCAAACGGTTGTGATTGATTATTATACCTAAATATTATATTTTTAATATTATTGTATAAACAAAGACGACATAATGATATTATATAATGAGAACATCAATACCTACACTTAAATAACAATAAAACTAGAATACTTAATTTTAATTTATTTGATATTTTGATCATAATAATGCTTTAACCGTGTTAATGCATTAATTCTATGATAAGGAGTAAATTACCAATTTTATGAATGAATAAAAAGCAATTCTGCAGGTATTAACCTTAATTTATTTTCTTATGTGTAATGTCTTCATTGATTTTACACCTTGCACATTTTTCGCACAAATAAAGACCGCATTTTATAAATGTAATTGAAAACACTATAAATAATGTCGTAAAAAACAATGCAATATCCAATGAGTAATATTTATATCCCGATTGATGTACGGCCACAGATTTCATAAATGGGGCCCCTTTATTTCTAATCACATATTCTATCCAAAACATGGCGGTTTCCATTGGTGGATTTTGCCTGTCGTGAAATATTTTTGACATTTCCTTGGCTGATTTGTAATATTGAGGATTATTTAAGACTTCTTTGATTGCATTCATCATATTTTGTTCGGTGATTGAAGTTAAAGGTATTCCAACTCCGAAGCCTCTTTTCACCAAAGAAACCATGTTGTTGTATTGATCAGCTCTTTTTGGTAATCCGATTATTGGAACACCTCTATGGATTATCTCTTGAGTACTCATCATACCACAGTGAGTTATGAACAGCTTCAAGTTGGGATGCGCTAAAATTATCAAATTTTCAGTAAAACTTTCCTTTGTTGATTAATTTTATGAATATAAGATTGATTGCTTTCACGCCTGAAGGATTATTGATATATTGTCTGAAAAAACAACTATAAGGGACTATTACAAACCAGGTCTACGATTTCTCGGTTTATGAAAATTACTACTAGTATTACTCTAATATTCATGTCATATTCTTGCATCGAATTCAGGTTAAACAACGGACAATAACGCAATTAATCATAATATATAATAATCCATGATAACGCTTTGATAACAATACAAGGTATAATAAATAGACACATGCATAGAAGCTTCGGAAAATAATAAGTTAATAATAATAATATATGTAATATCCACAAAATTTATACATTTTCAATATACTATATTAATAATTAATATAGAAGTAGACAAAATGATTAATAAATTAACAATTTCAGGTACTTATTATATTAATTTTGATAATTGTTTACCCCAATTTTATACAGAGCGAAATGTATGAAACCAGGTGGAATATTACGATTGTATTGGGACTGAAAATTAATAGTATTAAAATCATAACTTTCAAATTTAACAACAAACAAAATATAGAAGAATAGCTAGATATTATATGTAATATATAAACAAAAATTAACATTTTATCGTGTCTTTATAATATACCCATTCTTTTCTCTCTTGGATGCATTTACTGTAGGTTAATAATTCTAATTCTAAAATAAAGTACCTAAAATATCACTTTGCGGTAACCAATTGGAAATGTAGATATTGCTTGTATTTTTGGGAGAATTTCCTCCAACGAATTTCCAAATAATCTTCTGTTTCAATTGTTTAAATATAGAAATCAAAAATCCTAATTGTTCTTCCTGTAAAATGCCCATTTGTGTGTATGAACCGAGACTGAATAAAATCGCGCCATCATTTGCATTATCTAAAAATGCTTGCAAATCCTACAAAAAAACATAATTTTTAGAAAAAGCTGCAAATCAGCTGTTTATTTTAATTTTAAGCATACGTTTGGTAGTTTTTGTGGTGGTTTTAAATGCAACCCTCCTACTTCAACAACTCCAGGTACTGTCGGCCTGACCGAGTCGAAAGAGTAATGAGTATTGAGAAGTACTAAAGATAAATTTTTTCGAATTTCTTCTAGTGTTGGTAATGGCCCATCGATTGAGTTCTGAAAAAAATATCTGGAGATTCTGTTGTTTTCGGGCATCGTGTAAAAGAAATTAAGCAGTTCGTTGATTGAGTATATTAAGTGGTTGTGTATCCTCGAAGCGAACGAGTCGTCATAATATCCATCAAACATCTCATGTTGAAGATAAGATATTGTTGAAGGATCTCCCATGTATTTAGATATAACAGAGAAGTAGTTTGTAGTATCCAAAAGGACTAGTGGAGCTTTATATTTGTATGCGAACATGTAGACTGGTTCTTGGTACATGAGTTCTGCTATAACTAAGTCAAAGATAGATTTGTCTTCTTCGATAAACTTCCTCACTGTAGTTGAATTTAAATGTATCGTTGTTAAATCTATGATCAACGGATGCAACCAAAATAATCTTAGAACAATTGGAATCCTATCTATCTTATCCATTTCATGAGAGTTATATTTTCTAACTGAAAGTTAATAGCATTAAGTCCATGTACAACAAAAAATCAAAAACACTCACCTATATTTGAAATAGCATCATCGTCAAGTCTTATCTGTAGTAGATTTTCGGGCGGATTTTCTATTAAATTTGTAGTAATCATTGTAACATTATGACCTCTTTTAACCAACTCTTCTATTATTGGATGTATAAAAACCGAATGAGACTTCCCAAAAATTGGAGCCACTACTAATATTTTTGCTGCATGAGAAGTCACCACAGAAAGTAAAAAAATCACCCAAATGCTTATCTGTAAAAAAATTTTAGCTACAGAAATAATTAAAGTAGAAAATAATTAAACTTACCAGTTGCATTATAGCCAACGTGAGTAGGAAGAAACTGGCACCAATGTATAAATTTACAGTCCAATTGAATATTTTAATAAGAACCACTCAAATTTTTAAAGAATCTAATTGAGTAGTTATGGTGAAGTTATTTTCGACAATACGAATAAGTCACGTTAGACTTATATAATTTATACGTATATTTAATAGTTTGGTCATGTTTTGGATGAAAAATTGTTATAAGATCGAAATAAAAATCACTGCTCAATGACTGAATGAAAATTATTACAAATTAATGAAATAATATAAATTCTCATACTTCACTAGATTTATTTACATTTATATAACACAAAAGTGTATAAAAATTTTATAACATACTTATTTATCTTATTGTTATATACAAAATACAAAGATACTATTCCTTCTTCATCTTATTTGGCCGTCCTTTTAGGAATTTAATTATAAAATTAATCAAGTATATTATCAAGCCACTCGTTATTAATAAAATGAAAATAACGTCGAGCATGTAGTATTCGTACCAAGATAATTTTACGACTGACAATTTGAGATGTTCTCCTCTATATTTAATAAGATATTCTATCCAATATACAACGTTGTCAAGGGGCTTCATGGGTCTGTCTTTAAACATTGCTGATATCACTTTCATTTTATTTAAGCACTCCGGATTATCTATCGCATAATTCAGGGCATCCGATACAGAGTTTTCATTTAACAAGCCATAGTTAAGCTTGACTGCAACTCCCTTAGCTTCGAGTTTGTCAATGTTAAGGAATTGATCAGCGAATACAGGTAGACTAATTAAAGGTACTGCCTTGTCAATAGCTTCTTGCGTACTCAACATTCCACCATGATTCACCAGTACTTTTACATTGGGATGTGCTATCGATGAATATTCAAAATAATATATTTTTATTTTATACTTTTTTATAAATATTACCTAGAATATCGTTTATTGGAAGCCATTTGCTGGTATATAATCTATCTAATTTAGGTGGATTTTCACCCTCCCATTTCCATATAATACTTTCTTTCCTTTTTGAAAACGCATTCACAAATGCATTGAGAGCATGCGGTTTTAGCAAAGTACTTTTTAAATGCGATCCTAGAGCGAATACTATTGATCCATTTGTTGAATTATCGAGAAACTCTTGCAAGTCCTAAAATATAATAAACATTAGTATGCTAAATTGGAGTATAAGCGTTATCAGTATAGTGCAAATGTGGAGTATGTCAGATTATTATTGTTTAATAAATATTATATTTTTAGAAATATATTAATTTACTTTTGGAAGTTGCTTCGCAGGCTGAATATGAAGTCCTCCTGCATCCACAATGGCCGGTACTTGAGGCAAGGTTTCATCAAAAGAGAAATGTGTATTTGTAATTATCATAGAGGCCTTAAATCCCAAGCTCTCAATACTGGGTAAATTATTATCCAGATGCCCAAAATGAACATGTGCCAATCTGTTGTCATCCGGTGAAAAAATCAAATATTTGCCTACGTTATCAACAACGGTCAACATTATATTTTGCATTATTTTGAAGAATGATCTCTGAATTCCAGCTCGACTATATTCATGCGACATGAAAGAGTAATGGAAAGGATTTCCTAATAGTCTGTTTGCCTGATATGGGAGATTTGTTGTTGATATCAAAACTAATGGAGCGTCGTACATATGAGCAAACATAAACATGGCATCTTGGAAGAAAAACTCCACGGCAACCACATCGAAATGGGCTGATTTATCATCAATCAATGCTTTCACTTCAGGGGATTTCAACACAAGATCGGTATATTTATAAGAAAGCGACCAAGACTTTTGAAAAACTCCAAATAAAGGTACGTCGAATGGGTCTCCCGATTCTTCTGTAACTGAAAATAATTGAACTTATTGATATTTTTTTCAAATAACCAAAAAAATACTACAGTAAAATACCGTTTTACGAATTTATATATGCATCAAACCAATGAAAATATATGTACATGTAGAGGTACCAATAATTATTTAAAAGACGCCACAAATATTGGAAACAAAGAAGAGTTTGTCATCAAAGGTTTCGTATGACACCCGCTTAAGGCGCTGTTTTTACCGCTCGTACTGTTTATTTGTCACTTGTTCATATTTCTAATAACATCACACAGTCTGTCTTTTTATATGCCAAAGGTTGTCTATGAAAGTTATTTGATATATGTCGGATTTTAGGGACTACAGTATTTGTAATATATGCGCATTTAGTAAGGACAACCACGTTCAAATGTTTGAAAACAATCACATGCCACGTATACAACTTGTTTTTAATTGAAACTAAAATAGTTTTATCGTAATTATGTTATGCCAGTACGACTATAAAAAATATATTAAAGGGGGCCTAAAATTTTTTTCATATAAAAAAATATTTATTAATAATAAAATAGTATATTATGATAGTTTTTGAATCTTCAGTTATTATAATGAGTGAATATATGATGTCATCATAGAATAACAGAAAGAAAATTCAAGGTCAACTTCAAATAAAAACAATAACAACTATGTTGTCATAATATCTCATGTTGCTGTTGCATCCTGACCGTGTGTACCGTTTGAGGTTATGTTATTGTTTACATAATATTGTTTTTTCATGAATCCTATGACGTTTGATTGTAATAATACAAATTCAAACGTGGTGTCAATCGCCTAATAAATAAAAACGCGAGATACTCAAACATTTAAAAATAATAAATAAAAATTTTACTAGCCGACTTGGACCATTAATGAAGGTGTAGTTGTTTTACATTTAATGTACCATTTCTTAGATTTAATTATTTTAGGTTCAATAAAAGTATTGTATATATATAAGTTCATTGCCAGCAACCAATATAAAACATTAAAATTTTACTTACGTCCCAAATCTTCCATGCTGACGTTCGTTTTTACTTGCTTTAAATTCGTGGGAGGATCCGCCACATTTACTGTTGTAATTATGGTAACATTGTGCCCTTTTTGAGCTAAATATTTCGATATACCATGTGTAAAGAGGGAATGTGAGGTTGCAAAGAAAGGTGCAACAACTAATATACTTGATGATTGTGAAAATTCCACACAAAATATTACCAACACCAACAATATACTCTAAAAAAAACAATTTTATATCAACAATGTGTTCTGTATTTAATTGTTTGAAGGACGCGCTGCATTATCGGCCGAGCATTCGATAAGCTGGTGTCCGATGTAATAAACGAATATAATATGTATGTATTTTTGCTCACAGCACCTTGTTTGATTATTTAATTACACACAAAGTATCCTTGTTAATAATATATTAGTTTTAGTGTACACACCTTGAAATGTGACGACAGATATAAGGTATTTGGCTTCATTTTATGTCTCGTAACGTTCAACCAGCCTGCACAAGTATAATTAACCTTGCTTCAAAAGTAAGGCCCGTTTATATCTTGCAGACGTTCACCGTTAAGACGAAATATTTTATATGTGAATATTTTGGATATCTGTGCCAAAATGAAATAAAATTAAATATATAAAAATTCAAACAAACTGCATATTAACCAAAAATATGATATTATATTATTCCACTGATTCATTCGCTATGTAATAAATATACTGTAGCAAACTGGCACACTTTAATTAAATGCATTTATCAAAATTATATTGACCTTGTTTAGACTGTTATGTTTATTAAATAGGTACATACACACTCTAAACTAAAACATTATAATATATTAAGTAAACACTAATTTTTAATAATAATAATCTCGTCGCCAAATTTAATCTTGTGTAATAATTGAGATCAAGTATAATAATACTAAAATAACCAATAAAAAATAATGAAATGAAATTATATTTGGTTATTTTGACAGAAGAAATTAGTTTTTTCATATTAACGAAATTATTAACAAATATAGATCAGTGGGTTTTTTTAACTTCATCTGCTGTCTTAAGTTTGCTAATTTATTCCAATGAAACCTTTAAATTAAATTACCTTTATTAGCGTTAATTTAACATCACAGTAAATTAAAAATATGTATTGACTAAATATACATATTTTTATTATTATCTTTGATTAAAAAACGAAGGGTTATATTTAGTTTTGGATTGTGAATCAATACAAAATTTAATTGATTAATATCGAAAATACTAAAAAACTAAAAATATAGAAACAATCACAATTTTGTTGTTGGCCTTGGCTTATATTATTTATTATTCTTCTGCCTTTTAATAGTTTTCAATAAAAAAATTACAATGTAAGCATATATATGATGTATATATTTTTTATGACTACAATGTGCCAGTTAATTTAGTTTCTTCACAATATTTTGTTTGGGTGTCCTGCATTTTTTATATATAATTAACAATAATTTTAATGTAACACCCATGTAAACCGATAACATAATTGAAAATATGATTATGACATCTATTGAATAATATTGGTACCAAGGTTGGTGAACTGCAACTGATTTCATATAAGGAGCTCCTTCATTTCTGATAACATACTCAATCCAGAACATGGCGGTATCCATTGGTGGATCAGGCCTGTCGTGGTATATTTTAGATACCTTTTTAGCTGTTTCATAATATCTAGGATTGTTCAATACTTCTTTGACAGCAGCCAAAAGTTTATCTTCTGTAATTGAAGAGAAAGACATTCCTACGCCAAAACCTTTCTCGATTAGTTTGACCATATTTAATGGTTGATCTCCATGTACCGGTAATCCAACTATAGGAACACCTCTATGAAGGACTTCTTGTGAACTCAACATACCACAGTGAGTGATAAATAATTTTGTATTGGGATGGGCTGAAAGTTTTACATGCATATAGTTTTATTTCAATTACTGTGTATATGATGTTTTTACCTAAAATATCACTCTGTGGCAACCATTTCGATGTTAAAACGTTTTTTAATATTTTCGGAGGAGGCGTGTCTGACTCCCATTTCCATAATACTCTTTGTGGCAACTTTTCAAATACTGATATCAATATGTCAACGTTTTCGAGATGACTACTGAGAATCACAGTCCCAAGACTAAAAAGAATCGCACCATCTTTGGCTCCGTCTAAGAATTCTTGAATCTCCTGCATAATAAGGTTCATTTTACACAAAACACACAAATCAAAATGCTGGGTTTGTATATATTATACATACATTTGGTAATTTTTGGGGGGGCTTCATATGTAAACCACCCACTTCAATAACTCCTGGCACAGTTGGTCTAACTCCATCCATCGTAAAATGTGTATTTACAAGCACTAAAGACACATTTTTCTGGATATCTTGTATTGAAGGAAGTGGTCCATCGATAGAATTCTTAAAATATTCCCTTGCTATGGAATTACTCTTTGGCAGACCGTAGAATGTTTCCAAAGAATGCATACATATGAATAGTAAATGGTTTTTCAGTCTTGATTGCAATGTGCCATCGTATTTATGATCCAGCATTTCGTGGCTCAGATAAGATATCGTTGTAGGATCCCCCATAAAACCGGCTATAGATGACATATAAGTCATTGTATCCAAAAGGACTAGAGGTGCTTTGTATTTGTGAGCAAACATATAAACAGCTTCTTGAAACATCATTTCGGCAATCACCAAGTCAAAGTGAGATTTGTCTTCTTCGATGAATTTCTTCACGGGGGGAGACTTTAAATATTTAACAGTCAGACCGACAATCATAGGATACATCATAAATAATCTAAATATCACCGGCACATTAGCGAATGATTGTATTTTTTTGTGATCGACTTTGCTTGCTAAAACATTTTATTATTCATTAAATAAGTATAAAATATTATCTAATTAATGTTCTCACCTATATCGGCGATTGTATCATCATCAATTCTTATCTGAACTAGATTATCTGGGGGATTTTGAATTAAATTTGTAGTAATCAGTGTAACGTGATGTCCTTTATTGACTAGCTCTACACAAATCGGGTGTATGAAGATTGAATGGGATTTACCAAACATGGGAGCAACCACCAGGATTCTGGCACTCTCAGAGACCAAAATCATGGATGATACTATCCCAAGAAATAACCACTGTAATTCAAATAAAATTGTTATCTCGCAATATTTTTAGTTATACAAACACGAGCTACTTACATTCCACATGTTGTAACCGGCGAACATTTCGACTAAATGATACCCAAGCTCATTTTTAAGACTCCATGTGGTCATTGAAATGTTGTCAAACTTTTAAGACCAAATAAAAAATATACCATAAGAAATATCTATTGAGGATTTTATAGGAGTAGTGATAAAAATATTTTTATTAAATTCACAATTATATTTTATTATATAAAACAACATTACAATGAAACGTCAAAATGAAGATTGAGAAGTTAATTGCTGGTTATTTTATTATTCAAGGTCATCTAGTTCATTGAGACGAACCAGCTTAGCCACATATTTTTTAGATATTTATACGAATACGTCCAAATCCATACATTTTTATTATAAAAGACGTTAAAGAGATTTATTATATTACAAAGCCACATTATACAAAAAAAAACATCCGTCATTTTTCATTACACAAAGAATGATGTGATACAAGAAAATACACTTCTTTAAGAGACATCTTTGATCAATTTGTTTTGTCATATACTGATTGATCAACGTATAAATGATTATATTTTCTCTCAAATTATATAAATCTTCACATAGTATACAAAAAAATTATTACTAGTCATATGAACTGCTTAAAGTCGAATCATTATCATTCTGACAATTTGTGATTTGTGTTTATCACAGATCTAAAGGTTACTTGACTAGGGTACGTTAAGCTTTAAAATATTAATCTGACTTTGGTTTATTGCTCGACTTACACAAACACTTTCTTATAAAAATCCAAATGAATAATAAAGTGAAAAATATTGTAATTAGAAACACAGCAACGACATCTAGCAATGCTAATTTGTACCATGAAAAATCCAATGCTTTAGACTTCATATATTTGGCACCTTTATGCTTCATCACATATTCTATCCAATAAATAGCTGTGTCCATGGGAGATAAAGGTCTATCCCTAAACCTGGCCGAAAGCTCTTGGGCATTATTCCAATAAGTCGGCTCGTCTAGCAATCTTCTAAGTGCTTTGGTTAAGGTGTCTTCGGTCAGTTGAGAAAACTCCACTTTTATTCCGAAGCCAATATTTTCAGCTTTGGCCGCGTTGAGGTGTTGGTCACCATAAATTGGCATTCCCAAGATTGGCTTTCCAAAATGTACTGCTTCTATTGTACTCAGTAGTCCTCCGTGAGTCATGAAGCATTTCACATTTGGATGATCTGAAAATTAAATTGAAAATCAGAAAAATATACAACCCAACAATAAAGTCCAAAACAAATATATAAATTATTTAAAAAATCCAGCAAATTCAAAACTTTCAGAAGAAGAACGCTCTTTGCTGAAAATGGTTTCTCCACTAAAGGGAGGAATAACGCAATCCAAGCAAATGTATAGGTTTTCATATAATTGAAATGATTAATAAAAATATTAATCATAAAATACTTATAAACTACGTATGGGTGGTTAAATTGATTGACTCAAAATAAACAACAAATATCAATTTTCATTTAAAAAAATAATTTAATTTCATGTTTCAATTGACGAATGCTGCATTATCATTTGGTATATCCTGTAATGCTCTAGTGGTACTGTAGTATGAAATATATATATATATATATATATATATATATATATATATATATATATATATATATATATATATATATATATATATATATATATAAGATTTTTGTAAAACATTGTGTGATGATTCTGTAATTTGTAATTTATTATCACTTTCAAATCTGTTATCTTATCTTCATCACAAATGACAAATACTGAGTACTTCACATTTTCTCTAATCACTTAATGTTTCTTTATCAAAATTAATACAATACCTAATACACCAAATTGTGGTAACCATTTTTTTATAAAAACATTGTTGGGCTTTCCAGGCAAGTCTGTGTCTTCCCATTTCCACAATACAGTCTGCTTGAGCTTAGAGAATACTTTGAGAAACATCTGTACTTTCTCTTTAGGCATATCTTTACTCTTAATATTAGATCCCAGTGAGAAATAAATAACACCGTTTTTGGACTCGTCTAGAAACTTTTTCAAATCCTGTAAAATGAAATTTGTTTAAAGTATACGATAACTGAATAATGAATGCGACGAATAAAAATGAGAGAATTTGAAATGCGTCACAGTAATACTTTTATTTATGGGGTTGTCGTGTTTGAAAATGTTTCTTTAAAAAAAATGTATAGAAAGTTCAATATTTTACATTTAACTCCTAATTTGTTATTAATTTAATTATTTGGTCAAGATTTGTCATAAACGAGGATAACTAAAGACTGCCATCGTTGTTATCTACCTACGTCAAATTAAGAATATACGTAAAAAATTTGTAGTATATTTTGTGGTTAAGTTCTCTGGTTTTTTTCGCAATTTCTTACTTGTGGTAGAGGCTCCGGATCCTTAATATGAACACCGCCTATTTCCACAATTCCAGGTACATGGGATCTCACAACATCCATGGTGTAATGAGTATTGATGAGTACAACGGACATATTTCTCTCTATTTCTGAAAGGCTCGGCCATGGTTTAGGCACATGACCATCAAAATATTTTTCAACCATCTTCTCGTGCATGGGCAACAAATAAAACTCTCTCATGAAAACCTCGTACATTTTATAAAATGTATTAACGGTCCTTTTCCACAGATTCATCTCACCGACAACGGGCAAAAACTCATGGGGCATGTATGCGAGTTGGGTTGGATTTCCCATAATGTCACTTATATATTGTGCAAATCCCATAGTGTTGATGCCTACAAGGGGCGCTTTATACTTGTGTGCGAAAAAGTTGAAAGATTCATGAAAGAATAACTCGGTAATGATCACATCAAAATGAGAATTGTCATTCTTGATAAACTCTCTAAGGTTTGTCGAGTTGAATGCAACATCCAATGAACGATAAACTCCATTCCAAAGAAATGGAAGTTCTCTGACAAAAGACATGCTTTCTAATGAAAATATGTCTAGGTTACTTCCCACTGAAATAAAAAAAACACACACAATTGAATTATTATATTAAAAAACACGATTATAAGAACACGTCTCACCGAACAATAATACATCAAGGACAGTTTTTTTTATTTTTAGATAAAGGTGTATACAAAATATATTTTCCTTCTCTTCACACATCAATATTATTATATGTGATTTTTTTCAATTGTACTTACAAGATTCCCATAATGTTTTCTTATCTACGATGATCTGATGGTAGTTAGGCAGGGGATTTTCTTCATAATTTGTAGTGATTACAGTAACATCGTGGCCTCTCACAGCTAATTCTTGTAATATTGGTTGAATGTTGATATAATGTGACTTTCCTGGAAAGGGTATCAGAGATAGAATCCTTGCCCCTGATGTATCATCCGGTATTGCCAATAAAAATACGGCAAATGTCAATATTGTCCTTATCATCTATAAAAACAAGGAAAGTATTGAAAAAAAAACTGTTTCCCTTATAATTAAATAATATACATTAAATACTATCTTGTATTCCGAGAATAGCTCGCGTCGTCAGATTTCCAATACCAAATGAAAAGACTTTGTGTATTTGATATAATAAATAAATTACAATATGTTTTCATCTTTTGTCATATCATTTGATTGATGTGTTTTTTTTAATAATATTTTATCGTTCTTAATTAACTAATATTTCATCTCGTACGAGAATATCTATTTTCTTACACTATGAATAAAATAATAATCGGTACACTTATCGATAGTTTATTACCATTTTGTTTGTATTATTGTGTCATTCATTTAATATTTATCACAAAATAGTCCATGCGATGTTGATCTTCCCCCAACAATATTAAATAGTATTTATTTATATCTGTACAAATTACAACAATGTTCACTCACTGACAGCACAGCTGATACTAAACTAGCGTCTGTAGTTTATTACTCAAATATACACATAACCTGTTCTGTACTTATATAATATAAAAGTGCTTATGGCTATTTAAAAATAAAATCGTTTTGTTGTTAAACATCAAAGAATTTCACTGATATTGATTTATTTTTTGTTATATTCAGAACTGAAATGGGTCTTCTTGATCACTAGTATAATTTGACGGCATTTTCTTCTTCTGTACGTAAATATTTTTGAATAGGGCGAAGACTCGTTATCTGACCTTAGTTTTACAATTTCTTTATTAAATATAATATAAAATATTTGTTATGATACAATACATAATAAAAATGAAATTAACCCTACATACATGGTCTTTTTACTTATTTAAGCATGAGGATAAATAATTTGAAAAATATATTTTATTATAATAATCATTATAATATATGTGAAAACATTACAAAAACCCATTTGTGACAAATTTCATGACTAAAAATTTACTTTATTATAGAATAAAACAAAACAAAACAGACATACATAAATAATTACAATGTGAGATGTTTAACAAAATTAGACTATACCTATTAGCTTAATGAGCTCAAACACTTCATAGACAATCTAAACTTTATCTATTTTACGTTTTAGTTGATTAGATGAGAATTTAGTCATTTTCTTGAAATGCCTTTTGTTCACATCTATGACAACTGATTCTATACTTTGCAGTTTAACGGAGTCGTGGATTTCTTTAAGATATGTTCCGGGACCTTGTTTAATATCATTTTGAGGCACTTGTTAAGAATGATTTGGAGTTTTTTCATATAAGTTTGGGCTACTGAGGACTGAGCAGGACATGCATAAGTAATTAGGGGTCTAATGGTGGATTTATAAAGTAAAAGTTTGTTTTTATAGGATAATTCATTCATAATTAATAATTAATTTTATCTACATTGCGTTTTAGTGGATTAGATGAGAATTCAGTCATTTTCTTGAAATGCCTTTTGCTCAAATCTGTGAAAACTGATTATATACTTTGCAGTTTAATGGAGTCGTGAATATCTTTAAGATATGTTCCGGGCATGGATACAAACATTAGATATCCCATTGCTTATAAATAAGTCGTGTAGCCCGTGTATTGTTGCACTCTTCTCTCCTATTCGATAAAGGCATAAGTGTGTCTCCATCACTCAACACATTTATAGTGACCCCTGAGAGTGGTTGTGACAATACGTTGGTGATTAAAACGCAATATTATTTTAAACTTAGTAGTAAAAACTGAGCCTAGATGCAGTTGAGTGTATGTTTGAGTCCATATGACATGTAGTAACAATGCTGACTGAAATTATGAAGAGAGATGTTTACAGTATAATGTTTGCCAGGTAACTGATTTTTTGGCCACTTGATGTACTTGAACTAACCACGCATTTAGCCACTCATGCGATATCTTATGTTTATATCTATGGTTCTGGTTTAATATTTAACTGTAGAAGTGTTTCGTAGTTGCTTAATTAATATTTAAATTGTAGTAAGTTTGTAATAATTGACACGACCCTTTCATAACTGGGACTTGTTTACAAGATGTCATTATGATATTTTCTGTTTTTCTCTTATTATTTGATTTGTTATTATTGTGAAGAGTGTATAGGTCAACCACGATGACAGTCCTATCGTGAAGACTATGATGGCGATAACGTCCAGCATGTTGGCTTCAACAAAGGACATATCAGCTAGAGGAGATCGCATGAATGGTGCCCCTTTGTGCCTGATAATGTATTCCATCCAAAATATGGCCGTGTCCATTGCTGATAAGGGTCTATCTTTGAAAGTCTTGGAATATCTCGCAGCGTTCTCTTTAAATCTGGGATCACTCAAAACCTTCTGCAGAGCATCCCAAAAATTATCCTCGTTTAGATACGAATACTTGATTTTGAGACCGAACCCGGCCGCTACCATCTTTTCAGTATTGAGGTGTTGATCGGCATAAAATGGGATACAGATCACTGGAACCCCATGATGTATGGCTTCTTGGGTACTGAGGAGTCCTCCGTGAGTTATGAATAATTTTATATTCTTATGACCTGCAACAATATTTTAAAATTAATATGTTTTCATTATAATACCATGAACTGACTATACAAATTTATTGAAATAAAATTGACTACGTTATATTATGAGTCAGCCTGTAGGATAGTATAATCATTGTTTGTTAAATAACTTTTTAAATTGAGATTTGATTAATAAATGGATACCACTATACAATTATATAATTTCTCTACGACTATTTTATATGAAAAACAATATTTGTTACATTTTTAATCATAAGGAATTTTTTAAAGAAAATATATATTTTCTCGGTTGTTAAATGTCAGATTTAAAATATTCTACGAACGCCTCTGCTTTGTCACACCGTACAACTGTAATCGATCTCTATTTTTCTACAAATATGTCAAAAATTCATATTTTATATGAGATAATGAACTTTTGTATGGCAGCTCTCGCACCACTACACTCATACCGACACCTTTTAATGGTCTTTCTCCATATTTTTTTATGACAAGAACATGCAAGAAATTGTTTTTGTTTTACAGTGGTGCATTAAATTGTTACCTTGGCCTGCTAACATTTACATGTGTCGTGTAAAAAATCAGATACTCTATTCATTTATCGATTTTCAGAACAAAATATGTACACACTATATGTGCGTTAAAATTTATTTTTAATAGATTATTGTTGTTTACCAAGTATATCGTTTTGAGGAAACCAGCTTTGGATCTTCACATTCTTGGGCAGCCCCGTAAGATTTTCGTCTTCAAACTTCCACAATACATTTTCCTTTATTTTTGCAAATGATTTCAAAAATGCATTTATTTTATCCTTGGACATATATTTACTTTTCATATTGGAGCCGAGCGCGAAATAAATAACGCCATCTTTTGAATCGTCGAGGTACTTTTTTAAATCCTACAGTAAATCAAATAATTACATGGGGCGTTTATATAATAAATGAGATTCATCTTACCGCAGGTAATGGTTTTGTTGGCCTTATGTGGAATCCACCAATTTCAACAATCCCTGGCACCGTTGGCCGTACTAAATCCGTAGAATAATGAGTGTTTAAAAATGCCAACGATGTATTTTTCACGAGGTCTTCTAGTCTAGGAAGAGGTCCCGGTAATGAAGCGAATTTCTCTTCGGCGAGTTTCTGGTGCATGGGAAACAGGTAGTATTTAGTCCAGAAAGCGTCATAAATCGAGGAGTAAATATTCAGTAATTTATTCACAAAGCTCAAAGGGTGGGTAAACTTTCGGAATTCGTGTGGTGTATACGAAAGGTAAACAGGACTTCCCGAGACTGTGACCAAATCATACATATAACCAAAAGTGCTGAGGGCCACTACTGGTGCTTTGTACTTGTGGGCAAACATATAAAGAATCGGCTGATAGAAGTACTCAAGATATATCAAATCGAAGTGAGAATTATCCTCTTCGATAAACTTTGTTAGGCTAGTCGAATTAAAAGCGGTCTCCGTGGTTATAAATGTACCGTCCCAAGCCATATGCATCATAGTTTCAAATGATCCTTTCTCTAAAGTAAATATCATATCGGATGCCGAACCTAAAAATTTTAACAAATATAACTATATCAATTTGTTTAAAAATATCAGGATGGTTCAAATTTAGATCAATTTAATATGTATTGGTTAATTGATCATACAGAATAATATATTTAAAAAAAAATAACATACTCAATTCCCAAAATTTTTTTTTGTCAACGACGATCTCCTTGTAATTTGGTAAGCGATTTTTTTCTTTTTCACAAGTTACCACAGTCACTTCATGTCCCCTTTCAGCCAGTTCCTGGAATAGTGCCTGTTGAAGTATGTAGTGAGATTTCCCGGAAAACGGAAATAGCCCCAATATCCTATATCCATCCGCATCTCGTACTTGACATATAATGTATATGAAGAATACTCTTAACAACAAGAAGTGCTTCATTTTGAATAATATATGATCACATAAACTTATTCAAACTGTTAATATTTAATTTAAAAAGTATATGCCGTGTTTATTGATTGACGTACAGAGTCAAACTGACTCGAGCAATCCAACAACTTGACATAAAGCATAGTTGTAAATATACATTATTAGTACGCTTGACTTACTTTAAACATAAATAATAACCATTCTTTGCAAGTACATAAAAAGAATAGTTATTCAAGAAAAATATTTTATTTCATTTAAAAATAATTATAATATTTTCTTATTATTCATTTTTGCATTTTTCCACTTCGATATAAATTTGATAGTTTTTTCAATCAATCTGTCAATTATGTATAAACAAGCTGAGAGGATTAAAAATATATAAAATATAACATCCCACATATTATACTCGATCATGGTCATTTCAGCAATTGGGGATTTCAAAAAATCGGCTCCTTTATGTCTTATGACATATTCAATCCAATAAATAGTCGTATCCATGGCTGACATAGGTCTGTCTTTGAATCTTACAGACAAGTTTCTAGCATTATAGATGTACTTTGGATCAGTTATCATTGTGTTAATTGCATCTCCGAGGCTCTTTTCAGTCGCTTCTGAAAATTTCATTTTGATACCGAAACCGAATTTAACCATTTTTTCCGTATTCATATGTTGATCGGCAAAAAATGGCATTCCTATAACAGGAACCCCATGATAAATAGCTTCTTGAGTACTCAACAATCCACCATGAGTTATGAACAATATAACATTCTTGTGTGCTGAAATTGCGACAAGATAATCAATGGCATAATGTTTTTTTTATATATAAATAATTTTACTCACCAAGAATATCATTTTGCGGAAGCCATTTACTGATCATTACGTTGTCAGGTTTACCACTCAAATTTTCTTCTTCCCACTTCCATAACACTCTTTGCTTCAAATTTCTGAAAATGTTCAGTATGGTGTTCAGTTTTTCGGGGGGCATTTCTTTGCTTTTAACATTAGAACCGAAAGAGAAATAAATAGCTCCTTCAGTGGCCTCGTCTAAAAACAACTTCAAGTCCTAAAATCAATATTAAATACCATTTACTTAAATGTCATCCAGCAAGCGCATGATTTATTCATAAAATAAAATATTTCCAATTCAAAAAGAAATAATAATAAATAAATATTTTATACTTTGGTATATTTTATCATATAAATATGTACATAGATATATACATATAGTTTTTACTTACGTTTGGTAGAGGCTTTGGTTTTTTTATAAATACACCACCAATTTCAATGATACCAGGTACATATGGCTTAATAGTGTCCATACTGTAATGAGTATTAAGAAACATGATAGCTATTTTCTTCTCCAAATGTTCTAACTGTGGTAAAGGCTGCGGTAGTGAAGAGAAATGCTTTTCGGCAAAAGCCTGGTGTTTGGGAAACAAGTAGTGTTTGGCCCATATTTTCTCATACATCATATAATAAATATTATTGAGTTTTTGGTAAAAAGTCAATGGGGGGTGGTAGTTGAAGAACTCGTGTGGCATATAAGATAAAACCAAAGGACTCCCTATTACACTTCCTACGGTGTGCAGATAACCCATGGTGCCCATAGCTACCATGGGCGCGTTATATTTATGGGCAAACATGTAGTAAACTGGGCTGTAGAGATATTCAATGAACACCAAGTCGAAATGAGATCGATCATTTTTAATAAAATCTTGAAGGGATGTGCTGTTAAAGACGTCTTCTGTTGTAATTAGGATTCCATCCCATATGAGACGCATAAGGAATTTGAATGGAACTTTTTCCATGTCGAAAATATTCGAGGTTGATTTACCTAAAAGATAATAAATTAATATTTTTGATGTCAAGATAATAAATTAATATTTTTGATGTCAAGACAATTTCTCTATTATTATGTTTATCCATTCAGTAATTAGTTAAGTTTAATAAAAAATAGATGAATTCTTTTATAATTCTAATATAATAATTAAAGCTTTATCACACGGTAAAAAATATCAAAACGACCAATCATCATCAACCGCAGTATTTTGGACATAATTATTCGTCTCATTCAACAAAAAAACACGATATTTAAGCAACAATCACAAAGCTTGTAGTATCAGCTGAAATAAAAATAATCCTTATCTCATAAAGCGTACAATGCTTCATGCAATCCTTCACACAATATTAGTAATATGAATTTTAAAAAAATATTTCCTCACACTTTGCTTTTCTGTTTTCAAAATTTTCCTTACTTTAAATAATTATATAGGTTTACCTGATTCAAATAGCATTTTTCTCTTAACTACAATCTGCTTGTAGTTTGGTAAAGTATCTTTTTCTTCGTATGAAGTAACAACTACCACTTCATGCCCCCTTTTAGCTAATTCTTCTAAAATCGGCTGTTGGCAAATATAGTGAGATTTTCCAGAAAACGGTATTAAAGCCAATATCCTATATCCTTCAGCATATTGAACAATCAATATAGTTAGTAAAAATAACAATCTGATTGAAGCCATCTGGACTAAAAAAACACACACGACTCAAAATTACAGTTCAGTAACTATGCTGTTGATGTTTGCATGTTTTAAAATTGACTACACTGTGTTTTTTTTTTGTTGCATCGTTTATGTGTAAATTAATAATGCTAGTGTTGTTGCAAGCTGAAAAATAATATTAATATTAATTATTTTCAATGAAAAATAGCAATGCCTATATATTCGAAGATCTGTTTATGCAACTAGGTAAAAAGCTTTTTTTCCACAAAAAACGTATTTTATGTAATGTTTTACACTTAATCGATTATTATGTATGACATCGTTAAAAATATATTTATATTGACCAACAAGCTTATTGAATGGCTATTAAGTAGAAATATATATAAAATCAAACTATTTTAATGACTAATCGGGTGAACTCAATAAAAACCCAACCAAATTTCTGTAAAATGCTTGTTTTTAGTTTGGGTATGGAATATTTACTACGACACAAAAAGACATAAATTAATTATATTTTTTTATTGTTTCAGTTGACGTTTGACACGTTCACAGTGGGAAAATTTGTCTCCTTCACATCTGAAGGTTGTCCAGACGGCCACATGAGTATCAGAGAAGAAGGCCTTCCAGCTCCCCAAGGACAATGGTGTGGATCGGCATGGGGTTATACAGTTTATTATAGTGAAACTTCAAGCCTTAATGTCACCCTTCTATTGGATAGACTAAGTCAACAGGTTTGTACTTTAATTATGATTTAACAGCACAACATAAATCATGGTCTTCCTGTAGATCATCCATACAATTTTGATCTCAGACATGCCATGTCGCATGTTGCAATTAATTTAAAATTATTATTATAAATAATAAGACATATTATTAGTACATTTGAGAGCGTAAGTGATTAAGGAAGCATAATAATTATTTATTTAAAATAGCCTATTTCACTAATATTGTTATATTTTATCAGTAAAATGAATTATACCGAACAATTGTAGGAAAATGCAAATTTGAAATGTGCTATTTTTGCCGTTGTAAATGTATAAAAATGAGATATCGGGAACGATGATTTCCCAGCGGGTTTTGTAAAAAACTTTTTTACTTGTGTGTTTTTCCGCTTGTCTTATAGTTTTGTTGCTTTATTTTTCACAAATGTCAAAGGGAATCGGTTCACAACGGACGTAGGCATTATTTATAAGTTTACCAGCATGTTAATATTATAAATTAAAAATAAATATACTAGTTACTGAGACCAATATATTGATATAATAAATAAAATATATAATACTGACAAATGTCCATCATTGCCGAACCGCATTAGGTTTTTCATGTAATGTAAAGATGGTTCATGCTATACTATTATGATTGATAATATATATATATTTATATATATATATATATATATATATATATATATATATTAGATAAATAAATAATCCATGTGTATTTTATTGCATAATGTAAAAAAATACATGTCTGTGCGTGTTACGTGATGTTGACATTTTGTAATTGAAAATTGTATGATTTATCATCGAATGCAAAATATATTCAACCTTGCTTTTTTATCATCCACTCATGTCTAGTACTGTAACCAATAAATAAATAAATTTATATATGGATATAAATAATTGAACGTCAATCAATCTGAATGATTGCATTAGCAAAATTATCATGATAGTACGTATTTAAAATGTTTATAAAAATTTAATGGTTCAGTCCTCGTGATGAACGGCATCATTCATTTAATGGCTGAAAGGTGGTCTCTTATGAAAGAGATTCTGAAGAATGCACTAAATTTCAAAAACGCTCACATTCCATTATTGGACTTTGAAAAGCCAACGCTAACGACGGGAATTCAACCAGAATCCGACAGACTTAAAGAAGGCGTTTACCTGAATTCATACTATATTAAAATACATTTGACAATACGACTATACATATGAAAATATAATATAAAAAATATACAGCGACATTATTATTGCATCATTGATGAATTTAAAAATCACAAATAAGAAACGTGCGGTTGCTTGAATATATGAATAAATTGGTATAATAATGGTTTAGGGTACTCACAAAAAAGGGGCAATGAATATTATTATCGATATATGCTACGATTTAAATAAGGTACAAATGGTACCCACTTACATTATTCAACAGCCTTAACATCATTTTTTTGTTAAAATGTGGGTCAAGGATTAAATACAGATTTCGTTTATTATGTTATGTGTGTAAACTTGATGTGATTTTCAAGAAAAACAATGCCCAATCTACATTACTCAATATTATTTTTGTATTAATAAAAATCCAGCTTGCACATATGAAGGTTATAATCAATCTTATTTAATTAAAATAATAATTTCATTGAGTAGTATAAGAAGCTATGGGTATGTCTTACCTATTTCCAGAAGGAAATTCACCATTCAGGTATTTTTAGTGAAAAGAAGATCCGTTGAAATTTTAATTCCTAAAAAGGACGCTCACGACCACTTCACGAGTTTATCTTTCGTTTTTATAGGATCTTTTAATGCAAAATAAAGGTGTTTCTTCAGGGCCCTGAATCGCCAACATTTTGACTGCAGTTAGCAACTCGGATCACCAATTTCAGATTTCGACGACGAGTATTCTCCTCTAATATGATACTTAGCTTTATATTTCCAAATAAAACAACAGTCTTTGAAATCAAAGTTTGTCATTGAAGTATTTTATGTTTTAATATAAGGTAACTGAGAAACGCTTTGACAGAATTTAATGTAATTCCATTTGACTCACCTCTGTCAGGCATTAAATCTTATTCCCGTGGGCCAAGTCACTTTGCTCAAAGGTTAGAAGGTTCTTAATTTTATTTCTACACCAAAAATCCACTCCCCTTGGCCCTTTTTATGCACAACCGGAGACGTGTTAAGAATTCGTAAAAAACACACTTTTTATACCTATCATTCTATCGACGGTACCTTGGGTAAACGAGGCCAAATAAAATATATAATACCAGTAAAAATAAAAAAGTACCACATAATCTCGGGAATAACTTATATTTTTTTTATTATTAGAACATTTAATTAAAGGTATTTATTTTTAATTAATATTATTCATCGATTTCAAATGTTTTGGTAGATTTACCTTCACTGTTTAAACAATACAGGCGTCCATCAAACTTCATCGTCATGCTTTATAGTTATTGATACAATCTCATATTAATCAATCGACAAACAAACAGTGCCTTTGATGAAAATAATAGAGTAGATCCCTTCATATAAATACACTCTATGTACACATAAATAATTAATTCTCCCAATATCTTGATTACTGTAAAGGTATTTTTTTAAATAATTTATAAAATATATGTATGAGTGAATGCGAATTGGTTATTGGTAGAATAGCAGCAGACGCTGTTTGGTTGTTTATGTGAAGATGGCATGGCGTCGCGACGCCTGAATGTAGTCTGAACACTCCAAGCTCATTACGCCTGTAAAGGAATCACAAGGCAAGACCAGCCTCACCAATTGTGCTTCACTCACAAAGGATTCAACCTACTATTACTACTACTACATTCATCGAGTTTGTATTTTAAGTACCAAATGCCGTTTTAGACGAATGCATTTCTCCCATCTCCATCACCTATTCCTATTCCTCGAGTACACCCTCTAGCAAACTGCGGCTTTTGCCTCAACCCAATATCAACTCTGTGCATCACTTAATTGTCTCCATAGTATTCTGCATAATCATCAAAATCTGTCTGTCTACGTATAAACCAATTTAGGCGAAGCAAAAATAAATTATTATTACTATAGCGGAAACATGGAGCTAAGAACAAGGGTATTGTTTATAACTTTAATATCAATTGGATTGATTAACATAATGCTATGAAAATTATCCGTGATAGTCATAATGATTAACACATAGTCTCATATAAATATATTCTGAGATTATAAATATTTAATTTTCATTTTTCTTGTTAGACTTATACAGTAAACATGACGTCTCGTATATATAATACGATTTCTTTATTAAATATAATATACCTACATAGAATGTTTTGATTCATTATGATTAGATATTACAATGTTAAGTTTATAGACTAAGTCTTTTACTTATTTTAATACGGAGTACAATCAATTGATAATTAGAATAATTAATAAGTCATAACATAGTTTATGAAACAAAAAACCACTTTTTGAACAACTAAAATATATATAATTCATAATAAATAATAATAATAATATAATAAAATTAAGAAATATAAGCAAATACTAAATACAAAACAAAAATATCAACACGGAACGGAGACAGACAAAATCAAATGTGTGATATATTAAGATTTTTTAAAAAGTCAGTCCCATAAACATTTCAGTTGGTAACATATTTAAAATATATGCCCCCCAAAGTCTGCAATAATTATTAGAGTCACAATAATCTTAGAGAACAGAACTAATTCTTACTAAGCAATAGAATAAAATAATACCATTTTTGACTCTGATCTATTTACTAGTAATAATAAGTCACTGTCTTTCTATATTAATCCGAAATATTTTATTTTTTTATCTTAATTAATAATATTTTAATCCGAACCTTTAATTTTATCCCAAAGAAATTCAATAAGCTATTATTTCGATTATTATATAAGTGCACTTTTATAAAACCTAATATTTTTACTGTCACTGAGAGACTTGAAATTGGGACACAATATACGCATGGAATAAAAGCGACATCATAAAAAACTATGACATATAGAGTTGTCACGGTTTTTATTGATCGAATTGTGATCGGTATATAATGCATTGCCAGAAACTTACATTTCTTTAAATAAATTGCTTTTTCGTTGCTAATATACTTTAATTAATATCAAGTGCACTGTTATGTGTGACTAGGCGAGAGTGAAAAATTGAAACAAATTGTTTCAGAGGTTATGATGGATGTGCAGGTATGCAAAGTGCTATTTATACATAGGTCGTATATTATAAATCATATTTTCCTTATATAAGCTCAATTGTGGCCCATAAAGCCTCCACGGGCACAATAAACCCATATTAATAGCACACGGTCATATCGTAAACTGCATCTGAGCTCGAATTTACGCCTTACTGCCATGAATAATGTTCACATTCTTTTAACTTCTGTTCCACACCTTAATATTACCAATTCCATTAACAGAATGCTGTTAATTTTATCTTAATTAAAAAATAAAAGTATTAATTGAACCTTAAAACAGGGACACCCTAAATCTGCAAATGGTATAAATCCACCTTTTCTCAAATATAGACGTTGCGGTATCGGTTTTTTTAATACACGAATACCTAAAGAAGAAACTCTGCCCTCATATATTTTTTCAAAACGTTGTATTAAAATAGTTATTTTATTTATGGGAAAATGAAACACTTTTATGTTGTTCATCCACAACTTGATTTACTGGAGTTATCACGTTTGTGGATTATGTAACCTTTTTTTAAATAAAAATACGCCAGAGTAGCTTTTTATTATTTATTTTCATCCATGTGAATTTAACAATCCAATCTCACAATCCGAAATAAAATATTAACCTATAATTAAAAACGAATCCAGTCGTAATAGGCCATTGATTGTTTTTAAATTAAAGCAGGGTTTGAACTCATAATCATATTATTCCCATATTTTACGATGGTGGGAGAGTAGTAATAATAAAGAATAATATGAAAGTGATTGGTGATTGTCAAACAGGGGTTTATTTATATTCTATCAGTGCCTTAAAATTATAAAGTTGTTACGTGAAATTAACATATGTTTTTTATTGAATTACATGCAGACATAGTTTAGTTATAATATAATGATTCAGTGGGATTATATCAATGAACTTTTATCTATAGAACGGCCATGCATTTATTCCCGCATACTTTCAACCATGACCGGCCACTAATACATGTACATATTCTAAACCCTATACATATACACTCACACAATAAATTACAGGTAGCGACGCAATAGAATTTGAATTAGCGAGACGGCGTTAGAAGCAGCGCCCCTGGCGGCTAATCGACGAACACCGATTGCTGCGGTTTCTTTAGAATTGATGCGACAAATTTAAGGTCATTTTCCAAGTATTATTGGCATCTCTATATTATTATTGGATTAAATGCATTATTTGAATTAAAATGGAGTATAAATGAACTTTCCACTGTGTACATATGAGCAGTTGAATAAAATGTTAAGACGTCGTAAATAAGTGTGATAGTGTGATTGTTAGCATTGTAGACAATTAACCCGCGGCTACATGACAATTCCATTTGTTCTAGTTGCCAAACTGCCATCACCATTATACAATATGACAGTGGTGCTGTGAAATAAGCACCTGCTCTCAGGGTTTCCATCACTCCATCATCAGACACCATAATCCTGCACTACCTTGCTCACACACTTGCAACAACCCCCTACATTTCGACCCTCGTTCAATATGATGTCGATTAAAAAGATATCAATCATTCACCATTCATTTTGCGACGGATGCTCTTTAATTTGTATTAAAAGGGTATATGATGGGTCAGATTTTGGATCACACATATTAAAATAATTAAAATTTGCGCCAATTATGTAATGTGATCAATTCATTGTTTTCAATTCCAAGTTCTCAGATTCCTACAAAACAAAAAAAGTAATATTTATGAAATACATTAATCAATTAAGAAGGATATCCATACGTTAATTATGATATTCTTTAATATTATTGACATCCGTCCTTTGAACAAATTGATTATTATATTTATTTTTATGAATACGACCCGGGATTTTTAGAAGGTTTTTACACAACTTGATCTTAACTACACACATACACAGGGCGGTTCTGCCTCACTTCAATATTCCGATAATAACCTCAGTATTTACCTTAAAATCCAGGAATTCAGTGATAACCTGGATCAAGAATATCGATCGGTATTTTATTCATATTATTTCCGATAACCGATGAAAAATCTTGAGTGGGATTTGAACCCATGACCACAGTATTTGTAGCTATTTCTCTTGAGCTATTACGCCGGTATTATTTAACTATTTCAATTTAATAAACGATTTCTTAATATGTATGCTTTGTAAGCATGATAACGGTAGATGCACTAAGTATGGTTATGAATAAAATATTAAGTTTTTGAATAGATTGATACTTAAAATTATATTAGATACAATAAAACAACATGAAATCAATTGGAAAATATTACAAAACCCCACTTAATGCACATAACATATAAATTAAAATAAATTATATAATATGTAAGAATTCGTCCAACCAACCTTATTGAGTAAATATTTAATTTGATTTATTTCATACTGAAATGTGTGCCTCATTATTATTGTTGTGGATCATAATTGGATTTATTTATATCTAAATAATTTTGAAATTTTTTCGTATACACATACATATTTGGAGTTTGTTGTCCAAATTGAAAAACAAAATGTTATCTGTAAATTTTAATGTTATGTTCTTGACATTTCCATCGCCAGTCGTCAACAATTGTACTTGATGTGAAGATGTATATTTTGCTAAATTTATTTTGTATACAATAATTATATAACGTAACTTGTGTGATAATAATTTATTATGACTTTCTAAAATATCTTTGGAATAATTATGTAAGCATGTAGCGTAAAGCTGTTGGGTATTTATTTTATGGCAATATTTATGGATTTCAATGGTAAAAAAGCACAATTGTCTTTTGGCTTGATACAGTATTTACATTTGTTTCCGAAACCGAGTCCAGCATAATAAGTCTTCAGGTTTCTTTGTTTGCCTCCGCCCCGTGCCCATTTAAAAAGTTTTATCAGGGTTGGTAGTTTTGCAGCCCCCGGGAGACTTACAAGAAAGAAAGTTGTTTTTTGTTCTTAACAATTGTTGAAACTACCTGTCAAGTGTTTTTCGTCACAGAACCGAGAGCCTCTTTTTCACGGCAAGTATTGTCAAGCGCCTCGTCTTATTTTCTCATGACAAACTTTTATCTTTGACCAAATCAACTACGAGTTGAATTATACTGACAAGCGGCAGCACAAATCACTCACTCAATTACGAAACCGTCTGCGAATTGTTTTTGCTTTTACTTTATTTATAAATAAACTTATTCACTCTAAGATGGATTAATTTTAAAATTTCATTATCAATAGATAGTCAAACTGCAGTATTTTATATAATAATAGCTATTTATATAAATTATGCAAATCAAAACAGTGCATTTAAGTTTATTTACACCTAAACAACGTTATGTTAATACAACTCAATTAACATATAATTTAATAGCACAGTTTACTTATACAAATTTACCCAAACTAATTGAGAATATTTCAAGGAGAGGTGGGTGATAATATTTTTACCCTATTTAAAAAAAATATATAAAAATAACGTAGTATAAATGACAACTATACATATACTTTTATTCGGTATTATTAATATGGACTCACAGTGGCCTTTTAATATTCATATTATTGGCCTACTAATAGATATTGTAAAATAAGTCGTTTTATTGATATTTTCATTTTTAAAATTATTTTTAAATCAAATTATTCATGCCAGTCTTTTGATATCATGTCAATATGAATATGTATAAAACCATGTCTGTTGGTTTTAATAAGTTTTATTTTCAATATCTACATTCAATTACTTTTCCATCCATCATGTTAATAATAGACAAGGTTAAAAAAATAAAAATAATTTAGTAATATATATATATATATATATATATATATATATATATATATATATATATATATATATATATCTTTCTTTCTCACTCTTCACTATATATCACTTCATAGCAATAATAGCGTATGTACATACTTCTTTTCAAAGATTCACATAAGTCACAAAAAAAACTTGTTTCTAGACTCTAGAGTATACATATAAAGGTAAAAGATTTTAAACCTGTATTTGGGAGTTTAATACTTAATCTTGGTTTCGAAATTATTTTTTTTTAATATAATAATATTTTTCAAAATGCTAGATTTAATCGTATGTAATCCCGGACAAAACTGTTTTCCGTGTACTTATCATAAATAATAAATATAATTATTTTAAAAAACGTTATATTTTAATTGCATGATTGCAAGAGTACTAATTTCATAAAGACATCGGTAAAGTGGCATTCAACGCAAAACGCACTTTTTTATATGTTTTTTTTTTACTTAATACTTAATATTTATTATTGTGAGTTTTCATATTTTTATTCATGGTGTTGTGGGAACTTTTTTGTCTCTCACTACAGTTTGCGACAGCTAAAAAGAAGTGGGCAAAAATTTGAGTGCCAAGTCTTGTCATTTCTCCTCAACGACCAACAATGGAAATATCTTATGTCGTATAACACATTTTATATACGATACATAACATAATCAAAGCAAATAAAATATCCCGTCTTGTCTGCGACGCGCTTGTCTTCGAAGATTACTTTTTAAAATGTTTTGCCTTTTATTTCACTATATTCATATACATTTTCGTTTGGAAACGCTACAGTTACTGTTTGATATAAAGCTTTCGTCATTTTATTTAAATTTTTCGATATAAACAACAGACATGTTTCATTGCTTGTTTATATATATAATTTAAATAAATATATAGTAGTAATTCCAAGAGACCAGCATTTCATGACTTGAATAATGATTTCAGTACTCATTATTGACTTTTTTATTTAATTAATTTACACACTAGCTATCAATAATTTATAATCAAATTACCAGTTGTACATAAATTCTACAATGGAATCTAAAAAAAAACAAACATGAATGGCTTTGTCTGTTTGTATTAAGAATGAAAAATGGCATAAATAAAGGTCATTGTTTTTATCAGATTATAAAAAATATCCTTATATTACTTTATAAGTAGTGTCTCACCATTTAAAGGCAATTATTTTATATTATTAAAAATAAAATGTTCATTGTTTACCTAGAAACCGAAAAATATGTTTACAAAACTGTGAAAAATAAAACATCGCAATTTCAATTATTAATCAACAACATGGTAATAAAAAGATGTACCGTACAATAACCGCGCCAGACAACAATATTATTATCTTATTATTGTTTTATTTGTGACTCTTTTATTTTATATACGATTCTTAATGTAAACAATGCTCGATTGAATAGTTATGCAGTGAAAATTATAAAATCTTCTTATCGTAGACATTTTTACAAGTCTTTGTCAGCACTGGTTAAAACATTCGTACTCAAAAAGTAACAGCTGTGTATTAAATAATTGCCCGTGGCAAAACTCAACTGAAACTTTTACATTAGACGCTTCTCGGTTTAATGGATAAACAAGTTTGAATTTCAGTAGGCGACAAGAACACTCTCAGATGAAACATTCTCTTATTATATTCATTATTATCCATAACGTGGCATACTTTTCAAGTAGCATTTATTTATAAATAATAAGAATTTTATCATATGATTTATTTTTATTTTTTCAGGGCATTGGATACAACTTCGACTTTAAGCTGGCTTACAAGTTCCTGAAAAAGTCCGATGCTGAACTGCGTTACGGTAATTCAAGTATGGCCATCTGGAGAGGAGATCTTGTCCAGGGTACATACTGTGATAGGTTACTTACAGACTGTGACAAGAGATCCTGCAGGATACAGTCGCCTAATTATCCAGGAGTGTATCCGAGAAACGTTACTTGCATCTACAGGATTGAACATATTAAGGTTAATAATGGAAAATATTATTAGTAACTAAATAAATTGGTACCTCTTATTTAGACTAGGGATATTATAGACTTTCTATTCCAATAGGTCAGAAATTCAGATTGATTTTACACCTCTAATTTTGAATCGGAGGTAATAACTAAATATTTAAATTTGGGATACAGTCAATGAACGACCTTGGCATGTATTTTTTTATTTCACTGTGTATCGATACAAAACCACGGAGAACTCTTATTATTTCATTATACTTACTCATAGAAGTCTTTTTTATACCACTCCTATACGATTCTGATAAATCAAATTTAAAAACCCACTACGTAATATCCCTAATTTTGACTATTTACCTCAGAGCAAGGAATAATAAACAGAAATTTTATTACCATTAGCTATTGACTGTTACTTCTTACTTGACTGTCTATAAAGTATATAAAATGCCATCATTAGCTTATTTTATCTATACATATAATAGTTTGTGTGCCCTGTAAGCGACGATTGTGAAATATTTTATGGTAAAAATATACCTAATTAAATTTTTAATATCCTATTTATGTATATTTTTACTGATTAAAATCACTCTAAATAGAGATAAATAATAGAAATTAATTTCATTTGTATAAGATTTTATTTTCATCCAATATAGTCCCAGTTTTTTCCTGTGAATTGTGTTCACAATATATTTCACTAGCTTTATTAAAATGTTTGTGAAAATAATAAAATAAAACTCGTTCCGATAATGAAAACCATTAGGCATCTATATAATTGATGTTTAATCTGTATATTATTTATATGGAAAATATAAATATTATTTGATATTGACTTGTTATATGTGAAAATTCATCACGTTAGCCAAACAAACATATTTCACTATATCGGTTAATAAAATATTCCAATGAAATAGGGATGGTGTCATTTTATTTGATCTTGTTGTCCTTCATAAATTGATATGAATTATTTTCATGTGAAGAGACATTTCAAATCAAATAATTTCATGTTATGATATAAATAAAATGGTGACCGAATCATTTGTGCAAATACAACTATTGACTAAACTGTCTGTTTCGATGAAAAGAGTGAATTTTTCAGTTGAAAACAGTGTATTCTCAACGGTGGTCTTGTAAGATTAGGGGATGTTCTTCGGGGTTAGGGTTTTGGGGGAAATCAGTTTGTTTTTCGTGAGTTGAAAGCCAATCGAGCCTTCAGCAGTGTCGCGCCACTTGAATATAGAATGACTTCAATATAGAATATATTAATTTTGAGCACTTTCACAGCCCTCCCTTTCATCTTTCACTTCTGTTCTTTCAATTATCAAGATATGTCTTCATAAAATTGATTTATAATATATTTTTTTAATATTTTTCAGATCCCGCCAGGCAAACATGCCTTGTTAGCAGTTCGTCAATCCAATAGTCATAAAATTCATATAAAAGACCAAATTGTTCAATATGACCGAAGTCAACGAGTTCTCAAGTAAGTATCATTATTAAATGTAGGGATATATTTAAAAAAATGTTATTGAAATTCAAATATAATCTGCAATCAGAACTGATTTTTAGATTTTAACTATAGAATCTTGCAAGGTTTTTACCGGGTTTTGTGTCAAGTCACCGCTGAAAAATAAAATGTATACACCTTGAGATATGAATTTAATTCATTCCGAGATCATCGTCGTATTTCAAATCAATCGTAACTCTGTTTAACGTACCACGTGTTTTTGAATAAAAAATATATTTATAAATGACAAATATTTATTGTACGAAACCAAAACGTGAATATATGAAATAAATTAGATTTATAGTGTAAGTTTCAGCAACCAATTGCTTCTCCTTATTCCATAATAAAAGAAGTTATTCCATCTCATCATGTATATTAGTTCGAAGCTTTGAATCATATAATCAAGAATCTATAAAATTATTGCGCATAAAAATTCGTATCTCAAATTTTCACCGTATGTCGAGGTAGAAATTCTCGAATATTATTCGTCGTATCTCAAAACATTCGTTTGTCGAGGTACCACTGTATTTATTTTAAGCACGCCAATTTCGGTAATCTTCAATATCTGTGTTACGCTTTGCTTATTTCCATTATTTTTAGGTATTATAATATGCTGTATATTTAATAAAATACCCTTTCTTTATCTCCTGGATAAAATTAATTAAAGCAACCCAATCTCCATACAAACAAATCAAGTGTGGTGTGAATTCAGTCTTATTAATATATAGAGATTTATAGGGTTGTAGATATTATACAATGTAGTAGAGTAGTCGGCTTACCATCATTACAGTAATCCAGGATTAATTCCTCCTTCGGGCTCACCATCTGTTGCCCGATAAAATTCCTTATTAGTTCCTGATACTCTTAGTATTCTACATTTGTATGCAGCCTCAGTCTGGCTAATTGCTTAATAATTTCGCCATACTTGCCATATATCATAACAAACTTGTCAAAAATGACATCATGTATACAATAAATTAAAAAATAGTACTTGTATACAATGCGGAATAAATAAAAGATGTATTTTCTTTCGTTGAAATTGAGTTTTCGATTTGATATTGTTGAGCTTAGGTCGGATATTGAACAATCGTTGAGGGATTCTTAAGACATTGACAACAACAACTGAAAAACAATTTTCTTCTGGCAGGTGTTCTGTTGATATTGAAAAGGCTTAGATCAAAAACCCGTAACCTTATTCGCTGTTTCTATAATATTGAAGCGTATTTTGGTAGAAGGGTGTATACTTTGACACGCGAAATCCCCCATACTTATTTTATATAAACAATCCTGTTTACTGTTCTGCGATACCTCTTTATAAGCCATACACACTTGATATTTATAAATTAATATTTCGGATGAGCGAAAGTTTAATACGCCATGTTAATATGTTATCCTATATGTTTTCAATCAAGATAAGTGTCTTTGAAACTATCGCGCTGAGCCTTCGTCAAAATATACAGTCTTTGTATTTGTTTGTCGTATGGAGGAACGTGGAGTTGTTGAATAGGAGCGTCACTCGAAAATTCAATCATCGGAAAAGTTATTAAAACTTGCTTAATCCCAAAGCAGAATCGCTTTGATCCTGTTCCCTTCAGGGGTAAACACCTGCTGAGTAATAATATTTCCAGCAAACAAATACCACCTTTGATCCCGCCCATCCGATATCGATAATTTACAACAACTAGATACCTCCAACACCCCATCGTCTTAATGGCTTTTAAAGAACTGCTTTCGTGTTTTAAATTGCTGCTTTGCAAGCTAACGATTAGGTAAATATCCTCGGGTAACGAATAAAAAACCACCCCGTATTTTAATGATACTTCTGTTTATCTTTTTTATCGAAACCAATCAATATCAAATTACCTTTAAATTTGATTTTCAATAATTTATTTTGTTGAAGGATGCTCAAATATATAGAGCAAATAAAAGAGGGATTATATATGCTTAATTATTTTATTTCTAATTAAAATTTTGTACTATCTTCAAATTATTATTCAGGATGTTTAACGGTTTTACCGAAATCCGTACGCGTATTGAGATTCTCTCTTGTGGTCGGGGTTGAAAAAAAATCATTTCAGCCCGGTGAAAGTTTAAGGGTAAAAGTTGGTTAAGGCTATATCTCAGGTTTTAATTGCCCCTTTGGCTGGTTGAATAACACAAGGTAATTACGTATTCAACATATGCGGCCATGGACGTAATGCATTACTAAGATACTAGTGCACCTTACACCATCTTGCCTTCCTTTAATATATCCCTGGGGGTGAACCACCCCCACAACATACAAACTAAATTAAAATATCAAAATTTCATCTACCAGCAAAAAAGCACACACTACCACCAATTTGTGTACACTATAATACGAGAAACAAGCTGCATTTTTTACATTACAAAATTTAATCAACTTAGCGAGATCAACCCTTAGTGCAGTATTCACAATACGATTTGTTTATTTTAATCGATAGTTCAGCTAGTGTTATTGAAGTAGTGCTTGGAATGATCCAGTTTGTTGAAATAATAATAGTTATATAATTTGAGATAGCTTTTGAAAACAATAAAGACAGAAGCGGAAATCGCGTGGGATCCAAACTTCCTACTGAACTAGTTCCAAATACATACAAATTTCAAATTATACACTCAAATTAACTCCACTCTCTTACGTGTACCTTGCTTTTATTAGTTATATAAAAATAATAATCTATCATTCAAAAATCAATGTAAAATAAATAATTAAGGCGCTTGATTAAGGTAAATATTCCCACCATTGCATACAGGTTAAGGAGACTTTTTTTATTTTGTTTTTTTAAGGCATTGTATCGAATTCAGATGTATTAAACATTTATTTTTATACATACATTTATTTGAGGTTGTTTATGATAAACTTAACCAGCTATTATTAAAATATTACAGGGTCTTTTTTGACCCAATGGCTTATATAAATACCAATCAATTGTTCCCATGCAATTTTTCATAATCAACTTAAACATAATAAATTTTAAAACGATATGTGTAAGATTTATTAGTTCTAAATATATATAATTTTTCCGTTTGACGTAATTTTTTTAATAATTTTAATAGACACATCAATATTTTGTTACTAATGTAAACTTTACGTAGACGCATGGTTAATATTTAGGCCATTATTCTATCAAATGCCCTCAAATAAATTGGAACCTTTAAATCAAATTAACTATGTTAGGCCTTTTTTATTGATGTATCCATAACTCCATTGTTATTATATTTTTTGATGTAATTATGTACAGGATCATACGTGTGCTTTTAATTAGTCTAGAATGCGCCCGGTGTCAAATGACTACCCTGTGGGTTAATTTGAGGGCTTATATTATACATATGAGTATATCTATATAAGGGATTTTGACCTTAGTATTATACCATAGAATACACCATAGTCCAATACCAATAGGGCGAAAGTTTTCGCCGGGTTTTCACTAATTGACAGGCCAACACGGCTTCTAATTGCCACCGGTACAATGGGAACTCGTATTCGTCTACCACATTTTATATTGAAATATTTATTTACTTATACTTACTTAATAACACTTTTCAGTTGATAAATATATTTCGACGATGTTATTAAAATGTCGTCCACAGGGCTTTTCATTTTACAAAAGAATAATATTCTGTTTGGAGTCATGAAAAGACAGGGTTGGGTCTTGCTAATAAATTGAAATTAATTGACGTTATTGTGAATCTATTTCAGTATTCATTTTGGACCGCTCAATAATATCCATTATAAAGGCGAAACACGCGCCTAATTCACTTTTCAAACACCAACCAACCCCTTTACATTATATTCTATTCACCCTCTCGTATCAAACCATCAACCTTGTTGATCATTTTATACAAATCAAACACCAGATTCAAAGCACTGATATGAACTGGAAATGTGATAATTGAAATCTATTCAGATTAATGGTTTATTGACTAAGTTCCCGTGCTAGGATGAAAAAACAATTCGGATGAAACAACAATTTATTATAAAACCAAAAAAATATAAGCTTAAAGTAATAATATTATATCAATTTTTCTATTTACGCCCCGAAGAGCTATTTTTAAGAGAGGGTCTTTTTTGAGAAGGTTTTTTGTACACAACAACGTGGTAATTGTCTGTCGGTGATCTGAACTATTACTAGTTACACAGGTCACCGACAGAGGGGCTCTGCTCGCCTCAGTATTTACCTTACAGATAAAGGACAATACAGGAAATCAGAGTAAAACTGTATCAAGACGATCAATCGAGATTTTATTAATATTATTCCCGATCGCGCAGTCGTAATCAAACAAATCATTTTTTTTTGGCTTGAGTGGGATTTGAACCCATGATCACAGTATTTGTAGCCACGCTTCATATCCCCTCAGCTAATACGCTGGTAAGTATAGTAATTTTCCTATTTGTTTTTTATACTTGATGGAGTATAAAAAAAACATATAATATATTTCATTACATTAAACTCCCGTGACGTATTTTCCATTATTTTAATTGGCTTGTTATTTGAAAAATATTTACGTGATATTCGAAAACAACATTGAAAATATAATGGGTTTTCAATATACAGGATGGATTTGAACTATCTGAAAATATTTTAATGGGTAGTAGTGTATCGCAAAAAGAAGCGAAAGAATGTATTTAATATATTTTATAATTAATTAAAAATAATTTCTTAGTTTCCAAAGTGCTATACCATGCAGACGCTATAGTAACCAATATGTACTTAACAGAAACAGCTGATTATAAAAGCAATATTTTAAATGTTTTTTTTTATAATATAATATTATTTTTGTGATACTTTACTACCCCCTAACTTATTCTCATTTAGTTAAAGTCCATCATGTATATCATTTAATTATTCATCTATAAATGATTCGGTATTCAATTAGAAATATTGTTTACCTACTCATAAAAAAAAAGTTATTAAATAAAAGAGTAAATATGAGAAATCCAAATTTAAAGCTCTTATTATCATGTAGGTGTGTATACATATACAAAATGAAGGTATAACAGGTGAAACAAGATTATTAAAATGGTCGCAATGTACACAAATATTACAGTGCATTATTATATTTTCAAGGGGCTTATATAAAATTAACCGAGAGTGGCATTTAGGTATGTAGAGTTTCAGCTATATTTAAAAATATGTTTAGGCTCGGGGCTTTGTTTTTCAGTACGGTGAGCAAAACAGAGGCTTCTGTTGATTACCACCGAAACAATGTTTTAAGCCAACCCCCGTATTAAGGGTTGGAAAAGGTTACATCTCTGATCACACAATTACATACATTTTCTTTGTTATGCGCCTATTTCTTTAATAACACATTCATAAAATAATTGCCTTTGTTATAAAGTGTAGTTTATTGGAGAGTATCGCTGATTTTGTAGTGCTTTCATGGCTTAAATTAAAAGTAATATATACACCGACATGATTAAATTTAATACCCAAAATAAACTCGTAATTCCATGTAATCCGTTTATTTTTCACAATATTTACTTTTATGAACATGTGCGGTCTTCTCTGACGAACAATGGGTAACAGGACTATTTATTATTTTATACAACAAGTATAAAAGAGAGAGAGACATTCTCGTAATTAATTTAATCGAGATCTCGCCTCAACAAAAACATAATATTTATGTTCTTTTACTTTTGGGATTGTGTGTGCGTGAAAACAGAATATTATTATATTTTTACAACTCACGCTCATTATTCAACTCCTTACATTCATAACCCTTACCGTGACTAATGAATATAATGGTCACAATTATATAAACATATTTTTTACATTAAAAACCCTTGTGCCTGTTTAATTATCCATCGTATTAATTTTCAGCTTGAATGATTAGCGAAGAAAATTCGGCGACGGTAATTTATCATTAGCTTTCGAAGTTTTAATAAAAAGAGTTGCGGCTTTTAAATGTTGATTAATTAGTCTTGAGAAAACGGTGAAAGTCTCGAGTCAATTTGAGTGCCTCTTAAATAATTATCAAGTAATTAATGGCGACTAATAAAAAGCCGTTGAACTTTTTTTTAATCTTTCAATCAATCAAAAAAAACCCGCTCGGCTTTTTTGTACACAAATATTGTGGTTTGAATGAAAACAAATTCCAAAGTTTAATTAACAAAAGGGCGGACTTTGTCGCATGTTCATCTATTACAAATTAATATGACCCTGTAACGAAACCTCGGTTCTACCCTCATTCCACCATTACAACCTTATACATGCCGAAAAGGTTTTTACCTAATATTCGTGTGTCGAATAAGTTCAATAGACATATGATCAATAGTAAAAAGTGAGATTTTATATAGAATATTAGATTCTCAGATAGCTCGTGTTTATTATCTGACCAATGTCTCTAAATAAATAGTATTTTGTTGTTGATAAGTTGTAAAATAAATATCATTACAAAAATAGTAATATTAAATACTGAAATGATCTAATACATTGTGTTCTATGGTAAAAATAAATTTTTGGATATTATTTATTTGACATATAAGTGGACACTAGAAAGGCCAATCCTTTGGCGTATTTGTATAGGTATAAATAATAAATAAGCTTGAAGAGCAGTAGATGGATATTTGATTTTTAAAGTGAAGCAAAGACAGTCTAACATAGTCACAGATTGCCTTAAAGAAGACTTAAGATCTCTTCATTGTATAGAAAAGTAAGTGAGAGACTTTAGTGGAAGTTTTTCCAAGAGTCTGCGTGACAAGGTGAGCCTCTTCTTAGAGAACCTGGCCAACTTTTAAGTGCTTTCACATTCTTCATAAAGATTACCCCAAATGACACTTTTTACAAATTTAACGGATTATCTTCCCCATCGCCAGTTTCAGTCATTCAGTACTTTTGTTATTTTCTAGAATATGGGATCAATGCAATATAATCCAGGACTACTTGACTGTCTATGATGGTAATTCCCTATCTTCACCGGTGCTCGTGAGGTTATGTGGAGGAGATGCAGTTCCAGATATTATCAGTAGTGGTTCCAGAATGCTCCTTGAGTTCCACACATCACCATATGATAATCCATTTCATCCGCTGCCTCTAAGTTATTTACCAGGATTCGAACTAGAAGTGCAGGTAAGTTTTTTTATAATATGTAGAAAATTGTAAAAAAAAACAAGTTCATACGGTATGGGAAAATAATATGGTGACATGTTTTGTATGCAGTGAGTTACTCGGTGCACAAAAACGACTTTGGTCCCCAGGGATTAGAGACACTCAGCTGAAAACAGCACTTCCTGGAATATACGACTGAAGTATGATTTTTAAGCATTGAGACTCCAAAAATAAAATATTAGAACTCAACTCCAGAGTTAATCTAACTTTTTATTCCACTAATTTATTGTACGGCGGCGATAAATATTATACATTTATTTCTTATACTATTTTTATTCTCTCGATGATTTATTTAACTATACAGTTATACAATTCATCAACAGAGCGGCTCTGTCCAGCTTAATAATCACCTCCATATTCACTCTATGAATCGAGTCGATCGGTTGTGATTTTGTTATATTTTTAGTAAGGTGATAATTAAAAAATCACGAAGAAATCAATCTATATAAATAATCATCATTACGTGCAGCTTCTGACATTTAAAGATGAATAAAATGTTGCATTCTATAAAATAATAAACATTTATAATAAAAGTGACAGATATATTATTATATAATACATCATTAAGACAAGGGACATGACTTCATCTATATTGAACACAAAGTGTTTATTTATACAATAAATTTGCAATCAAACGAGTTGAAACAATAGATAAATGCAAAAACATTTATTTTATGGCAATTGAGTTCATCTTAAGGTCGCATTATTTATTGCAGATAATATGCACCATTCAGGCAAAATATAAATTTATAGCGTAAAACAAATAGACGATTACTTAACATTGTTAGTCTAGATAAAAATATAAAAAATATTTTTTGCATAATTATTTGCACATACATTTATTCGCATTCTACATTATTGAATCATTCAGTCCGAATACGTTGATTTATGGTCTTAATTTGTTGAGAGAAAGAGAAAAGAGTAAAAGATCAAAGTGTTCGGTGTTGAAAAAGCAAAAGAAAATAAAAAGGTGCATTCAGACAAGCATAAGAGACGAGGTCACTAATTGTACAAAGGGATGAATACTTTTCACTCTTTCATTCTCTACATATTTTGATTTTCTACTCATTTCTCTTTGTTTTACCCAAACACAATTCAAGTCTCGTTAGGGCAAAAATATTTTTTCCCCACAAACGTAATTCGGCTGCTTATACAATACTAAAAATATTGTCGAGCTTTGATAATACTTGTATTATATTATTCAGCCGTTTGTGTGGAATATAAGATTTTTTATAGTCTTATAAACACTGCATTGACATAAACATATTAAGGTATACCTAATCAATATTCTCAATAGTTTATAAAGACAGAATACACGTGTTATTTGTGTAAATCTTGGGTTTCTTAGGCGTGCGTCGCCGTAAACACCATAAAAACGGTAGAAAGGGTTGTTTTGCTATACTTTTGATTGTTTTTTTTTGCTAATTAATGCCTCACCTGAGGCTCAGATAAACAACTAACAAAAAAACCGATCATAAATGTAGCTAAGTAACTCTTCTATTGTATTTACGGTGTACGTTTACGGCGACATATGGCTAAGAAACCATTACTTAACTAAAGTAATATAGCGGGTGTAGATTTAAAGAACATAAACTTCATTTAGATGTGTATAGAGGGTATCCCAAAATTTACGTTATCATGTAATCGTGGTAAGATGTATTCTTGTAAAAAACGGATTTTGTATTAAAGTGTTTAAGCTTTTCATTTGCGCAAAAGTACTTGTTGTTTTGTCACAACGATATTTGGGTGTGTACATATTTCACACAAGATTGATAAAAGAAGAAGTTAACTACATTTATAACAATGCGAATCGGGAAATGAGCATTAAGTTAATTGGATCTAGCGTTGACTAGGTAACAAGATCTTCCATCCAGGCCATCGCGTTGCATTTGATTTCCGATAAAGAAGTTGGCGATGAGCCAAGAAAGGCCACGGCACTTGAGGAGCAAGATGCCCGTCGGGAGGACAGGTCCTGATCTTTTTCAGCTGCGAAATTCCCGACGCCAACTTTTAATTGCTTTTTGAGTCATTAAAGAACTTGAACGACGTTCGAGAGTCTTTTATCCCCGTGAGACTAATAACAGTTCCATAATAATTTATCGGACACTCGATTCGCCTTCATCGTCTCTACGTGGCGCCAACTATTTATGGCTTTGCTGAACGTGTTTGCTTATTTTAAGCAACCTACATAAAAAAGGGTTTAAATTGATACAAAAAATGTTCGTTTCTAAGTTAAATATACGGTATTCCCGCTACCATATTGATAAGCAAATAAATATCTTAATCAATTATTAACTTCTAAAAAAAACATATCTGAAAACACAAGTCATTATTTTAATAATTTTACATTCAAATTAAAATAAAAGCTAATGAGGCATATTAATACGGAATGTGTACATTAAATAAAACTGAAAAGTAGCTCTTTAAATAAAATATTAAAATTTATTTCTTCTTGTATGTGTTTATCAATTTTTATGTTAATAATAACTGATTTTTAACCCGAAATTAAAAATGAATTTATCGAAATGTATTTCAGATTGCCTATATACGAGCGCAGAGTGTCCTTTATAATAGTGACAAATTAACTATTATTTTATTGCATTTACCAATACATCTCAGAGGAGGGAAATTATTATAAATACTCTAAGCAAAACATATAATAATTGAAAGTAGATGATAATTCATATTTTTTATTTGTGTTAAGCAAAATGTGGTGTAGGTAATATTTTATCTCTATTTGTTTTTAATAAAACATATTAAAATTGCAATATGCTCTTAACATTAAATTAGTTGTTGTTCAAATGTGTGAAAAGTATAAAGAGACAATCATTAATAAATGCTGAGGCACAGATGTATAATTAAAATATATTTTATTATTTATAATAGAATTTGTTGGTGCATGCCAAACCCAAATACTTTATTAGGCTTACAATTGAAATGTAAGTACGACATAATTAAAGGGGTTGTAAATGTTAACTGCTGCATCTTATTCTTTGACAATATTCTTCTATTTATAATTCCGATCACTCTTTCCTTCATTATCCACCTTGATTTTGTCTAGACTTTTTACCCTCCCCAACCATGATTAAGTGCATCCGGCATCTCTAATGACAGAATTCTTTTAATAAACTTCAGAATAGACTAAAAATGTATTGTATTTATAATCGATTTATTTTAAAATACATCCTTTTTAGTGTAATGTGGTGGATGTTGAATGCTCTCGTGCGTGAAACATTGTCTCGTTACGATCAGTTTAAAGTTACGTGACCAACAAGTAACAGGCTTCGTTTATTTGCACTCGCATATTTACTATCTTGCACAATTCGTTTGTTCGGATAAAAGCCTAAGAACGTTCTGGTATACAAATAAAATATTTGGCGGTATAAATCACACAGATAGAGAAGGGATGTTATCTAAAAAGAAGTACAAAACAAAGTAGAAGCATGCATTATTCAAACCGTGTGATCCCTTCTCTTGCAAACTTGCGTGTCGTCTTCTAATCGAACAGAAACATAAACCATTTTATAAACAAAACAGTTTTTCATATTTTACACAAACTATTAAGTTGACCTGCTCATGGCTGTAGAATTCACTAGTAGATAATGATAATAACTTTACGTGAAAATTACCTTAAAAACCCCTTATGTAAAGATTGATTATTTTCGTTAAAATTGTTAAGTAATTTATTTATGTAAATTATTATCATTGTTTGATTAATTCTATTATTTTCATATAAATAGAAATTCATAAATATATTATGATAATATTTCTTATGTACGAGTATTGTGAATAATATTTTTTTAATTAATTCAGAGTGCTTTCTTTTGGCACAGTGGTTAGTGTGACGAATTTTTGAGTGAGACTCTCGAGTTCGATCCATAGTGGCGTCGGCAAAAACATAATCCACTGGTAGATCTAGTGTAGTAAAGTAACTCTGAAGGACTCATTGCTGTGGATGGCCTGGGAAACCACTTCTACTACATTCCCCTTAAAGGCCATAGAATTACGTAAAAAGGGAAGTAGTAAATAAGTACTCATAGTAAATTTTAATAATTAAAAAGTGTATTTTTATATCATTCTACTATCAAACTAATTTTAAGTTAATCTTGGTTTTTCGTGTTTAGATTCTTTAACCTTAAAATATCCAGTATTAAATTGAGTTAATCCTGAAACTATGAATCACCTCATTGCACAATCCACTTGCATCTCCTTATTTACTTCAGTTGTCCACAAACAGTATATTTGAATTAGAAAAATTATGTGACACATTCAAATCTTTATTAAACTAATAAAAAAACATTTTTTTGACCCACACACCTATACAAATTAAATTTTGCTGAGAAAAATTACTACTTGAAATGAAACGAAGTGGAAAGCAATCTGTTCGTTTCGAAGACCCAGCGACATATGAAAACTGAAGTGAACGTTCACTTTTCCGATAGATCATGAAGTGTGAGCCCCCGGCTGCCATATTATAGGATTTCTCTTGTTTATCTGCCACCCCTTCGTCTAAAAAGACATATTGCCAGTATTCTCTGACATTTGAGCCGATAAAAAGAACGAATACATTTTTTTATACCAAGAATACTGACGCCCGCCGCCGCTTCCATAATATATTGTATAAAGTGACTTCGGCAATTCAAATGAGTGTTTATTCTTCACAATCACGGCAATATAATATAGCGTGTATGCTTTATAACCGTGTATTTTTTCAAGTTGAATATTTTTACTGAGAAAAAACTTACAAAGTCACTTTCGGGTCGCCTGCCCTTCAAATCGCGCGTAATACTTTTTATCTGCCTTCTCTTGAATATGGATTTATGATAAATATTATATCTCGTAAAAACACCTTGAATTCGTAATTTTTCAGATAATATTTTTGATAATATCGCCTGCTCCAGCGTATAACATCGTTAGTGCAAAAAAAAATCTTTATGTCTTTAAGTCTTTATGGAACTGAGCCACATATTCAATCTGGTAACACTGCCTGTCACATGTCACTCTGTTCGAATATTATTTATAAAATTGTTTCCGATTAAATACCTTCTATTGACAGAGACATGAAATGTGTTATAGAGAATGGATGAATCTACATTAGTTGTCGGACAAATAGGACTATTTTAATATATCGAAAAAGTTTTATCCCCTTTAATAGGTTAAATAATGATTGAAAATCAACATTTTTTGACGTTTCGTACATTTCATACATGCAATATGTTTCTCAGTTTCATAAAGACATAAAAAGTACACAGATTTTTTTGCACTTACGATATTATACGCTGGAGCAGGCGATATATGCATTTATATCTAATAAATCTATAGAGATATTACTATTTAAAATTCATAATATATATTATAACATCGAACTATCTCTTAAACTTTGTATATTTAATGCTGTCATAATGAAACAGGCAGTTTCTTTAAGTTATATTCCTTCAAATTCATTGTAATATATAAAAGCCGTCATATGTAGTAAAATGGTAGGTGAATGCATTGAAAATAGGGTACTAATATAGAAGTGAGTCGTTTGGCTGGAAGAGGCACATGACAATAGCAAAATAAAGAGAAGTCTCACTAATATACCCTGGAGAAGTCTTTCCAATTTACACTGAACCACTTCAATACTCCATGTCTCCAAGAACCTGACTTTTTTAAGTACCAGCTACGAGAACGTGGATATTTAAATACGCTTCTACTTATATATATGTAAAAATATTACATATTTGGATTATTCAATTATACGTTGAATTGTTTACAATTATACGTTGTTCGTTAAAAAAAATGTTTCCTAAAACCGTTCACCATAGGATTTATCAGTTAGCAACAAATATATTTTAATGTCAATATATACAGGATTTTATATTTAAAAATATTAATGACATCCTCCAATATTAATTATTATATAAAAGATGCTTTTTAAACAAATGTGATATATTTTTCTTGGTAGAATTCTATTATTTATTAAGAGATTTGAAAATTACAGATCTGATGTATATAATTAAAAATTAAATGTATATAAGGCCTTTCAAAAAGACTCAACTAGTCATTTTCAGGGACTATTATAATACAAAAAATTGAATTAAATGTGTTTATATTAAGATATTTTTGTATTTGTCTCGGGGAAATGAATCTTGATGCTTGGCCCATGAGTTATTGTTAAATATAAAAAAATATGTATATTAAAACTTTATTGTAAAACACGGTATGTTATAATTAATATAAGTCTCACCATTTATGTGTAATTAATATGTCTGACGAAGGCGGTCATTATTCATAATAATAATTGTTGAAGTGATACGACACGCCATATAATAACACGTTCCTGAATAACAAACTAAACAAGCAATAGTTTATAGTTTGAGTACAATAGTATAATTGAGAGAGCAGTCGCACATATTAAGTGGAATGGTGGGATTTATTAGGGTGAAGGTTTGTTGCAGCCTCTCATAAATAAATCGCGAAGACGGGCAAGGTCTAGTCGCGTAACTCATTTAATTATCGGGCACGGTCATTATCCGTAACTAGTTCGGGACTTAATTACCATTTTATTGCTGGAAATTGTAATTTGTTCGGGCGAGACCATTAGTGAAATCATAAACATCGTTTGTCCCTTAGCGCAAACTACCATCAGACTTGGCCTTGCTACTTAACCATTACTCTGGTTGTACGTCACCACTCTAATTTATGTCCTCCCTCGCTAATGCAATTAAATATTAAATTATATCAAGCCATAATCACCCGAAAACTTGCATGACCGCAAGTTTCATTTCATCACTCACTGTGAACAAATTTAACATAATATCTGTGTGTTTCTTTGAAACGTTGGTTAACATGCAATAGACTTCATTTAAATTACATCTGGGATCAACTATGCCCAGTGTAGGAACTGATGTAATTTTATATTTAATGATACTACTTGTCTACTTCTGGGAATAATTCTAGCCGATTATGACATTTTTCTACAAAACTTGGTCTTTTAATAATATTTTGTTTCTAAGGCTCTATAGCCTTAGCAATATTAAACAAAATGTTTTTATTTCGGATAAAATATTCCTTTCAATTTCAACATTAAAAATAAAATCTCATAGATCAGAGGTAGCAAGCTTTCATAAGTAGGGGACTATTTTTTTAATGGAAGTATGCCCAAGGGTGACTATTTTTATGTACATATTTAATGAATCGGTGTTTTTATAATGAACTTTAATACTTACTTTTTGTTCCTTGATCTTAATTAATAATAATATGTAAATGTATATTGTTTCATGCTACAGTACCACTAGAGCATTACAGGAGATCCCAAATCACAGTGATAATAATGCAGCATTCGTCAGTTGAAACGTGAAATTTAATTATTCTTTTAAAATAAAAATTGATTTGATTTGTTTAATTTGAGTGAATCAATTTAACCATTGCTTATTTTTCATATGTAGTTACGCTGTTTTATTCAAATCACAAAAAAGTATTTTATAACTAGTATTTTTATTAATCATTTCAATTAGATGAAAACCTATAAATTTGCTTTGATTGCGTTATTCCTCCCTTTAGTGGAGAAACCATTTTCAGGAAAGAGCGTTCTTCTTCTGAAAGTTTGAAAAAAAGTCTGAAAAAAGAAGTATATATATATATATATATATATATATATATATATATATATATATATATATATATATATATATATATATATATATATATATATATATATATATATATATATATATACCACCAAATAATAGCCCGTCGCTTATTAAGGGGTTGGTTATCATAGTCGATTTATATATTTTTTTAAGTATGTATACTCTTTTTGTTTGATTTATACGATCCTTAAAAAATATTTGTCAAGCAGGATAAAGATAACATCCGTAGCTGGAAGTCTCAAGTTATGTTGCATGAAAGCCTCCCTTCGGGGTTAAATGGCGTTATATAGTGCCTATTCTAGTTATGAGAGAGTAAACAGACTGCAGCATCCGGCCGGGGGAAACAAATTGAAACATCTCCATTTATCTAATCCTCTGACTCTGCTGGATTATCAGGGGATGATAAATACCCGAATACAGATCCGATTTAGATGGACAAGATCAACAAACTCCACCCCCGTTGAAGCCGGCAAACTTTTTCATATAATTAAAACAAACGGGAGGGGTGCCGGCATTTTACTACCGACAAAGAAGTATCAATGCTATTTAATGTTAATTAAAAGTTTGCCGGTAGATTCTTCCGTATTTTTCTAACGCCGCCGCCAATATTAGCAAATTATTTTCGCGAAATGAAGGGCCATGTTATTGAGTATAAACTGAGATAAACTTTCGCAAAAGAAATCTCCGCTATGCTTCGTAATTGATATTGACTATCAGCTTTTCAGAATATACCTTTTTTTTACTCGAGTCGCTCACAAACTACCTTCGGCAATCTTTGACTCAAATTTCTCCATCATGAAGTATCTGATTTTTTCCACAAATATCACAACTTGGCTAATTAAAATTAAAGGAAAAATATTTACTAGCAAAATACCGCTAACGATTATTATTTCAGTTAAATTGGTCATTTCTTAGTGGAATTATTCAGTTCCTTTATTGATTTCTATTATATAAAATTTTCATAATTATAGATTACATGTAAATTATAAACATACATACTAAGGTGCATATATTACAATTTCTTTATTATATTTGAATTTTACATTGTTCAGATAATACAAAACATCTTATGAATTAGACTTACGTGTACATAATTTATAAATCTTTTTACCTATAACTTACATGAGAATAACATTTTCATATGACATTAGAGGTACTTAATATTAAATATTAAAAAGTTTGGGGAAAAATAAAAAACCCAATTATAGATATGAAGAATAATAAACAATAACAATAATAGACTCTAAGTTACAATTACAAAGTATTATGCTTAAAACTAAATAACAGATTGATTGGTTTAAACCAAATTAAAAAGTTAAATCGAATGAATTATTTATATGTTATTAAATTTTCTATTGATGTCAATTTTTGAAATTTATTGGTAAAATGAACTTACGTTTCCTCGATTCATATTTGGTTTTATTTTCATTACTTATAATCGGGTTTGTCAGGAAGATAGTCATTTTAGTTTAATGTTTATTACTCAAATCTGCGATATTTGTTTGATTATTTTTAACTTTATGTCCTCTTGGACTTCTTTGAGATATGTACCTGGTTCAAGATCTAAGGCCATTATTAAGGCACTTTTGTATGACTATTTTATAAATATGAGATTTTGTCATACTAAGAGGCAATTTTTGGTATATATCTTGATAAATCATTTACATAAATGTTGTTGTTTGGTCGTAAATATTGACATAATAATAATAATATGTATTGCAAGTGACACGTGGGAAGCAAAATGAAATATGGATTTTTCGAAGTGAATAGGGCTGAAGATGTCAAATATAAACGCTTTTCAGCATCTCCAGGATGACTTTCGACAAAATGGCATTATATTGTCGCAATTTGGTCTTGGATGGTGTACTTTTATTACCTGACAGCTATTGCTATCAATTTGTAAGCGATATTTCGCAACTGGACCGTTACGGAACATCGACTGGACCTCTTAACCCAACTATTCAATACCGCCATTGCCAAATGAATATTTTTATTATGCCATTATATACATTTCATACCATAAATAATACCAATAGCTCTCAGCGAGCCAAGATCCTAATACTATTATATTACATTTTTTAAATCATTTAACACGAAGCGATATGGTTATAAAACAGTGAGGGTTAAAATGTTTTACGCAATAGTACAAATAAATTATATTTTTATTTTAGAATAATGAATTACATAATATATCTTAGGAATTAAGCTTTAGTGTACATAATATAAATACACCTACGAGTATTTGGCAAAACCTAATATGATAATACATATTTTGTTACGAAAAATCCTCCTAAAAAAATAATGCTAAGAAATTTTTAAATGCAATTATTATATGAAAATATTTTTGTCAATTTAGAATTATAAATCTTAAAAACAAAAACTATTTTTTTATAAAAATATGTATCATCTAAATGAGTTTGTGTGGTGTTTTAACTATGTGCTATAATGATTTCTTAAACATTCCTTATTATAAATAATAATTGAAAAAAATCCATTGACATACATATATACCTTATGTTATTTTATTATGCTCTTTTATATCAGAGGGGAGATAGATTTATTATTTGACCAATAAACAAATATTTCCACCCGTACTCAACCAATTAATGAGAAGTTTTTTTTAATTATTTTTACCAAACATAATGAGTTAATAAATCTTTTGTATCTCCACGTGATCCAATTGTATTTAATCGACTCAACAAAATGTGAACGTAAACAAACATTTAATTAAAACACAGCGACAGCGGTCAATTGTGCAGGAAACTTTTACAACCCTGCACACAGTCGATACAATGTTTAGTGTGTTTGTTTTAATGGTTGACATTTTATTGTTTCAGGTTCTGTTTATGGACACAAACTCACACAGCTATGTTAGAGAGGATGGACGATGTGAGTTCTTGCTTAACACTTTTGACGCCAGTTCTGGAGTACTACGAAATCCCAGGCATTCACTACCGCCGAACACTACTTGCCGCTACCACTTTCAGGTTAGTTAAACCACGTGAAGTAATGTGCATCGCAGAACATTATGGGAGGATTATTATTATTCTAGGGTCGGCAAAATGAAATAGTGTGGATATCGTTCATTAAGTATTATGCTGCTTCGCCAGATCCCTCTGCGTTTGACCAAGGAGACTGCAATGCTCAGTTAAGGATTTGGGATGGAAGAGTTGTGGATGGAGATCTGGAGGATAAGGTAAAGCTTTAAATTATATCCATAAGTATAGTCCTCATTTTTGCTAAAAAAAATCACACAAATATTATTTCAACTTATGTGAGTTTAAAAAAAACCGTGACGCGTTATAGGGGGTTGGTCAGGCCACCTTGACTTTTACGGGAGAATATTTTGGTTTCCCAGGCCACCACACAGCAATGAGTACTTAAGATCTAGTTTGCTAAGCTAGATCTACCAAGTGACTCCGGTGCCGTGAATCGAACCCGGGAGTCTTCACTCACGAATCCGTTACACTAACCACTGGGCGACAAGCTTAAGGCCCAACGCATGCTGAAGAAATTCGTAATAACCCATTCTCTTCAATATATTATATTGAATATTTTTATACATATAACAGTGTGTATTCGCTACTAAAATGTAATAAAATATAATAGAATGGGTTATTGTGACGTCACCCGTACATGCGGCACAAACCAATTTCTTCAGCATGCGTTGGACCTCACGAGCCACCTTGTGCCCCAGTAATTAGTGTGACGAATTCGTAAATGATACTCTTGTGTTCGATCCACGGAAAAAACGCTGTCCACTGATGTCACTTGCTAGATCTAGTGTAGATCTAGATCTGAAGGACTAATTGCTGTGGGGTGGCCTGGGAAACCAATGAAATCACATGAATAGGGAAGGCGTCGCGGTATTTATGACTTTGGTAGAACCTAATTATTAATTCAGTTGAATTTAAATTACATAAGTTAAAAAAACATATACTTTAAATTATTTGATGATGTAGAACATGCTTAAGGAAAATCCTTGTTACAGTAACAGAATTTCAGATGGCTTATTAGTTAATACATTAAAAGACATTGTCAGATTCGTATAACATGGAAAAGAATAATGTTTTCATAGGAAATTAGGTGCAATTCGGTAATTACTGTGGTTTCTAGAATCACCATTTTCTGGCAGGCTTCCGGCCAATTCAAGCCATGTTGCGAGAACTTATGCCATTTTGGAGACAGTTCTTGTGTGAACGCAAATTGTTGGCACTCATCTTCCATATATTTTACTAGACTTGTAACGCCACAATTACTTTATGAAATACAACTCATTATGACTTATCACACTATTCCATTACACGACACTTTAACATTCATAATATATTGTTTTTGCAAGCTTTTGGCGTTTCCAAATTTATGATTCGATTCCGGATTTATTTTCATGCCTTCCAAAGAGAAGTCACGCGGAGAAGGCAGCGAATGAATTATTATGAAGATTCTTTTTTTTTAAGTTGTGCGCTTCGACCTCCCCTCGTATTATTTTCACCCGATTGAATATTTTCATATTGGAAAAATAAATGGAGAACACAGTATTTGGGCGGGGAGTCGAACCCACGTCCCACAAGATGATAGATGACCCTAGCAATCTTCATAAACTTTCCTGAAAACGGTCAAATTGAATCTCCGTACATCTGCATGTATAACGTTACACCTATTATATACAGGATGCCAATATTATCCCTTTCAGAAAAGACATTCATAATATTTCAATTTAATTTAAAATAGTAGATACTTACAAAGTAAGCTCATATGTACAGAATATAAAAAAAATTGACCTACAAATAACATATTTATTATAAGATTCGGTAAATTATAGAATTATACAAACAAAGGAAAGAGAATTTTATAACCTGTTTGAAAGATTCTCTGATTATTAAGTCTATTGATTATTTGAAAATTCTTCATTAATTATTAAAAATGTTAATCGACAGAACCTGTTGGGAACTAAACTTTCATTAAAAAAAGAATAGACTACGTTACTCCAAAATATTTGATATTTGATAATTATAAACATATTCTCATAAAAACAAATATGTTTTGGTATTTGGCGAATATCTTAATTGTGTCTCCGTGCAGATATTTGACCATTATATGTATAATGTGTAGTTTTAAGCCTACGTCCTTCAGTTAAATCAGTTTTTTGTCTCTCCTGTAAAAATTGACAAAATAGACTTGAGCAAAAAAAAGCCGTAGATATGTGGTTATCCAAGAAGTTCATCAAATTTATAGTTTTAAAACAATTAAATATTTGGTTCGGTTTAAAATTTATAATTGGGTAGGTAATATCCCATGCCTTATGACTTTATTTCATTGTGGTTTTACACCCTGTAGTAGGGGTTGGTGAAGCGTTTTTCAGTGTGGTCATAATAATTGTTTTGTCAGACCCTTTTCACGACGATTGCGTTCGTTTTGCGCGTAATTTGGGCGAAATTTTTGAATGGCAAACCTTTGGACAAGGGACAAGCTAACTGTCAAAGGCCAGTCACTGCATAACGGATGGTCGCTCTTCTGACATCTCTGTTTTGTCCTTATCAGACACTACGATATCTCAGGATGTCCTTGTCTCAGCATCAGCCATCCTCAGCCTTGTCACCATGACAATTATTTGCTGTTTACCGTACTCACAACAGCCTTTTTTGTCTGGAAGTCCGCCTTTTTGTACTTCTTCTTTGAGACTCCCTTACTAGTAATGTTGTTGAATTTTTAAAATCAAGCTGATAAATAAATGGTTTTCTATGGATAAATTTCATCTTCAAACATACCAGTTCCATACCTACTGCTGTTTATAAAAGATACTTTTATATTTTTCTATGGACGCATATTGTAGTTATTAAAAATCTAGCTATTGAAAGAACAAAAATTAAAGTGTTCTATTATTTTTTTCATATTACCGTTTCATGCATGTACATAATTTTCGATAGGCCTTACTCAAGGTTTTTTTAAAGATTAAAATACATCACTTTCATGAGATTTAAACGCTCAATTAAAGGACAATCTCAAAGGTTGCATCAAACAAAGAGCATAAAAATCCAATATATGATATATTAAATAATATTCTTTTGTAAATGTATATAACAAACATTCAGGGTAAAAATAAAGCAACATAAATACATTTTATGAAATAATTCTACACATCAAACTAACTGACATTATATCATCTAGCGACATTTGAATTTTTTATTATTAAATATAAACGCTCTTGAGAGCTTTTTTAAAGAGTATACAAAAACAAAAAAACTGTATGAAATAAAATATTATGGAAATAATAAAAGTAAAGTATTATATGATTATATAAATAGATTAATTATATAAAGTAAAGTAAAGTGTAAGATATAATCATTGATTTTATCATGTTTTCATATAAGGTAGCTCCTATAAAAGCTGTGTAGGTGGGAGAATCGAAGAAACTGTTTTATTTCATTGTCGTTTATCAAATACTCATAATAATTGAAATAACTGCAATTACGATGATTAAATTACTAAAATAAATAATTATTGTATGAATATTTGTATTACATTTTTTTTATAATAAAATAATAATGTATTTATTCAATCGGAATATCTGTTTGTTGAATAATATTGTGAATCAAAGACCACAAAACAAACTCGATGCATCCGTTTGACCCAGTATATTTCACATTTGTGTTTCTACTTCCACTTTCCACTTAAAATGCATAAATTAATACTAAACTACAGCTCAACTGACTATATTTTTGCCGGTTACTAAATAATGCACGTCCAGAACAATAGTTTCCATAGAAAACTATAATAACTATGTCCAATGCGTCTCACTTGAAGATATCGGATGACTGTTTGCAAAGATAATTGTATTTGAAATATACAATCGCTTTCTTTAGATGAATAAGTTGTAGTTTGATTGTATGGAGTCTGAGTACTTGGAAGGCAACTTTGCGGTGAACTTCCGATGGAGAGGAAATGAAATTTATACTATGGGCGGATGAAGCTTTTGCTATTATAAAATATATCAAATTTCATATAAAATTAAAATGCGGAAAATAACCTTGCTGAAACTGCTCATTTAATTACAATTAATCTGATATGCATGTCACTAAATTATCATCAAATTGTTGTATATTGTATTACAATGTAACAGACAATATAACACAATACTAAGTATGTGACATACAAGGAGATGCACTCGACTAAGGAAACCTGCATTGTACTTGAGACATTTGTACTGAATTATTGAGAATCCTTACATTAGACTATATAAAATATTTTTTTTAAATTGATATGATCGAATGTAATATATTTTTAACACTCAAAATTATTTTTACACTTCATTATACAATTTCTTTATAAAATATAATTTACAGACAATGTTTTGATACATTATGATTAGATGTTACAATATTTCGTTTAAAGTCTTTTACTTATTTTAATACGGATTACAATCATTTGGTTATTAAAATAATTGATAAATCAAAACATAATTTATGGGGAAAAAATACAAAAACCAACCGTAGAACTACTAAAATATATATAATACATATTAAATGATTATAATAATAAAATAAAATTTATAAATATAAACGAATACTTACAACTATATGAATAAAACAAAAATTTTGTGAAACACATATATAAAACTTAATGAATAAAAATGATTTAAACAAATAAAAATATCATATGGATGTAAAATAATTGGTTATTTATTTATTGTTGGTATGTTCTTATTTTTTACCATTAATGACGATTTTTAGTTTATTTAAAATCCTATATTTACTATTTACTTTTATTGTATTATATATCGATAGTTAAGAGCACAATGATAATATTTTCACTCACATGTTATGAGAAAACAGAAGTTGAATTTTATAAATTTCAATCAATATTTGTTTTAAAATAGAGTATTTTTGTCTCTTTTCAAACTATATAACGCACAGTAACTCCAAAAACAATGTATTTTCATTTAGGTCATTGAAATACTATAGATACAATTAATTGATCTTAATCTGTTATTTGTTTAATTTTTTTATAGTATTCATTATCGGATTGTATTTTTATACCCGTTTCGAATCTGTTTCATCAAATATCATTTATGTGGTTTATAAATATATGACTCAATTTCCACAATTGTATACTGAACACAAAAACTGTAAACTTAATTTTCTATTGAATTCATTTCAAGACTTGTTAAAACAAATGCTGTCTTAAATGAAAGTATGACTGAGCGGTATTGTATAAATATTTTAAGATGTTTTTATTTTCAATTCTGAAACTTTAAGCTACATAATAATATAGGTTTATATTCTACTAGAGCAAACTAATTAATACACTAATAAATTAAAGCATTTTTTTTTTAACTAAGTGTTTATTTATCGTTACTATTCCGATAAAACATGAAAATTAATATCAAGTAATACCGGAAAATGATTAAGGACTAATTTTATTTAAGAGTCACATTTATTTTTTTGGAAAATCCAAAACAAATATCGCTCAGATTGTCGGTATATATGAAGAACGTCCCAAATACATTTAAAAAATCTTAAATTTCCCTAATTAATAATATTCATAATCCATTTGTCTCTGTTTTGTTTCTATTTTTTTTTAACAGTTGTACATACGTAACAATTATCGGTACACAAATTAGAGGCTGTATTTACAATAGGCTTTATCTTCGGGCAACAACGCATGTAATTGTTTTTACGTGACCTCTTTTTATTAAATTTATTCAAATTTATACCAATGGATATTTTGATGAGTGTTATTAATTTTTCATGATGTGAATGTGCCATGAATTTAATTGATGAAATGTGTTTGACAATATGCAAACGCATATCCTTAACAGTGAGTGAATGGGTCACACGCTTCTCTGCACAAATTCAATAAGATCATACGCAGCATGCATTGCATATTAAATACTAATATGTACACACACTATATACTATGTATATATTACATATATATATGAGAGATCAATCAAGATACGAGGCTTTGCATCAAATCTATACATTACAACCTATTCAATTCATACCACTTACAAAAGACGCTCTTGGATTATTATTTGTATTTATATGTCCGTTGCATTTTAACAATTAACCAAAAAATATTTGCTAATTGATAATTTTTTAGTTATTATACAAGTAATTTATTAAATATAATTTACATTCAATGTTTTGATACATGATGATTAGATGTTACGATATTAAGTTTATAGACTTTTACTTGTGTTAATACGGAGTACAATCATTTGGTAATTAAAATAATTTATAAGTCATAACATAATTTATGGGAAAACATAATTAATTGATAATTTTTATAATCAATATTTTTTCAGCGAAATATGTTGTTAAATTAATTTTACGTACGCATGTATACAAGATGGCACACAACGGTTTTAAATAAAATTACGGCCGTATTCAATATGATAGTGTAATGAGAGTGTGTGCGTGCGGTGCATATGTGTGTACACCTACACCTCTCAGCTCTAGCACGACACACTAACACGCTCTCATTACACTAGCGAATAAGGCCGTTATTTTTATTGAAAAGGAATCGATATTTTAAAATAATTGCAAATTTAAATCCATTTTGAGAATTGAAAAATATAATAGATGCTTGAGAAATCACAGATATACAGAGAAACAGTACGAAATTTTATGATATTTCAATTTATTAAAAATAAAATTATTATTTTCATCGCAAAATTAAAATTATCAAAATAATTAGGATATCTGTGGATGACTATTTAAATAAAATCGAGAGCGCTTACATAAACGTGGAATTTACAATTTTGATAAAGAATTGATCAATGTAAAAAATACATACGGAAGTTTTGTCTTAAGTCGTAAACATACCTAGTCCAAGTGAGTGTGATGAAGTGCTTTGACGTATTCGGGCTCTGCAACGATTACCTTTATAATATTGCTTTATTGTTTTAACTTATATGATATACATCTACACTCATAATACATAAATTATTATATTCATGGAACAAACTATAAAGTTGAATGCAAATTTCAAAAATAGTAATTTTAATAATATAACTAAATATATTATAATATTGATTTATTGATATCCGAAAATTCAAATGGAATATTAAAAAAGTAAGTCGCGCAGTGTACTATGTACAATTGAAAACCTATTTTATCACACTGTTGTACTAGGTCTGGTAGTGAGTATTGATTGTATCGAATTCAATCGAATCTGGTATAGTTTATTTATCGATTATAGGCTTTGGTGGGCATTAAGCAAAGTTGGTGAGGTTAGTGCAGCTGTCAAGGTGTAATGTAGGGAGCCGAAGCAAACGAATTAGTTTGTATGGTGGAGTGTGTGTGTTGTTGTGGTAAGCCACCGTGTAAATCAGAGACACCACATCGGATCCGATACTAGACTACCTTATACAATACAATACCATCACTTGTCAACCAACCAACTACATATGTATGTATGTATGTATACAGGTTACATGGTTGTATGCCATACCTGTGCGTATTATTCAGACTGAGCGTGCCATTACGTCTATTCAAGGAAATTATAAGCGGAGCCTACGATTTAAACAATAGCTATAAATATTCCTAGAATTGAATAAATAAAATATATGTATAGATCAACCATCGCAACTAGGACTATAAACGTTTCAAAGCTTGCGCTGATTTCCTGGATTTTAAATTGGTTTTATAATAGCTAGCGGAATCGCGCTTGGCTACAAATACTGTGGTCATTGGTTCAAATCGCGCTTAAGTCAATTTTTTTGTTATTGATTTGATCGGTTATTACGACTGGGAGATCGGGAATAACATTAATGCAATTCCGATCAATCGCCTTGATCCAGGTTTACCCTGATTTCGTGTATTCTTAAGTTGGTGACCTGTATAACTAATAATAGTAATAGTTAAGATCACCGAAAGACAATGAATGAACACTTTTTTGTGTCTAAAAATCCAAAATCTCAAAAAGCTCCTCGTAGCTTATATTAATAAATATTATAATCGCATATAGAAGTTTTTATGACTGCCACTAAGAAAGGTGACCAAAAATGTAGAAATTTATATAATGCAAAATTTATTATAATAAAATAATTTCAAAAGTTCAGCCCGTATGCTCGTAATATATTTGATGAAATTTTTAATGTACTCGTAAAGATTTTTTTAATATAATATTTAAATACTCTATAATAATATTGCATTCTGTAGCTTTTAATAATATTATTACATAATATCAAAATATTTTAGCCTTCAATTTTATGAAACCATTAAATTGGATATTTATTTCATAATAAAATATATTATTTTATCATTAATGATTATTTCGTGTCTCATTGGAGTGTTTTTCTTTGTAAATATTTTGCCGTTGTTGTTTTTCAATAAGAACCCCTCCAAATTGTCGCTGTTTGAAAGATTTTAATTTCAGCCCCCAGTATAAGATCACGAACCCCTACTAATCCAGAAAACTACGACCCTTTTTAAAGTGAACTAGAAAGTGTGTTTACACTTCAAGGAGAAGGCTGCAAATTAATTTCTGCGTCGACTTTCATGGCTTGATGCTCTCTAAGAAATAAATATATAATGCAATAGTAGCTGCTTGTATTTTATTTCTATTGTTGCCCGAAATATTAATCTCATCGGGTATTTGAAAATGTTTTTAGTCCGTTGGATGTTTAAGGCTGTTAGGATTATTCCCGACGTCCTCGTCATGAATCACATCTTTATGGGGAAAGTCTCGAAAGCAGAATTGAATAGCTTACACGTACATGTTGTATTGGTATTATTATTATTCAGACTTCTTGTTGTGAAAAAGATGAAATAAATCTGAATTGATATCGGATCTGGCAGCATGTGGCAGTGGTCGAACTCTTTTCCTCCCCGTTTTCTAAATGGCTCAATAAATATAAAAGAAATGTAGGGGGGCGGGACATGAATCGTTTTATTTAGCAAATTTATGCCAAGACATAAATATTTTGACGTCCAATACAAACTTGTGCTTAATATGATATATAAATTATGAAATTGTTGCTTGTGGCTACAATTTATATAAGTATTAATAATTAGTAATAATATTGAATGGAGAAAGATCCTGAAAGATGCCATGGTAAATACATTTCATTAAAAAATAATTTAAATCATGGGCGCCCATAAGGCAGAGCAATGCCGCCTTAATTGATTAATAAAAAAAATAGACAAAAAATGCCATGGAAACATATTTTGCCAAAGCACTGGAAATTTTCTATGGGCTCCCCTCAAAGTTCGTGGTGATTAAATAAAAAAAACAAAATATCGCAATTTTAAGTAAGACTTACTTCATAGTTTTCCTCCTGTAAATAATTGAAATAAAATAAAATATTAATTGATGTTGAAACTGAAATCGACTTAAGCTTACTTGTTCATTTAGTACCATTTTAATCAATATTATTATTTCCCATTAATATAAATACATTTTAAATTAGAACAAAAATAAAATAGCGCAAGCTTCACTAAGAAAATTTTGAAAATGTCACCCTCCAACTAATTTTTAAATATTTTCCAGCCAACAAGACAAAATATTGAGTTTAGAATTTCGATAAAATTATCTTGTGTCCTTTTGAATGGTTGTTGACGGCCGTTGGGCTGAAGCAATTTCGTTAGTAAACGAAGACTCGCTGAAAAATACTGTCTTCAGTGAAAACTATTAGATTCGGTATAAAAAATGAATTTATTTTTATCTTGGCGATGTTGTACTAAGGAAATTACTGTATCATGACAGCAACAAAAAAAATATTATAGCGACTGAGTCACCATCTGTCGCTAGATATTACTGAATACAATATTTTTTAGAAAAATTAAATATACCTTATTATATTATACCTTAATTATTCAGACAAACATTTCAAAATAAATGCTCAGCTAAAATTGTGGCATACATTTTTATTGTTAACCAATTAAACTTTTTTAATTTAATTGAAATTAACCGAAAAAATATTGAACCTATTCAAAAGTACAATTTATATTCTGTATTAAATAATCGTATATTAATATATAATATCTTTGCAAATAATTAAAATAGAGAAAAAGACGTAAACTCGAAACATAAATTATAATAAAAAATTTTTTTATTCATAACAACAATTAATGAAATGCATTGGCAAATTCAACAGTCTTTTTGAAGAATCATAGTTAATTTGGTTTTATTTATGTACATTTTAAGACACTTTGTTTAGAATCATTAATCAAAATTCTAATTAATGAATAAATTGGTAAGTATTTATTTTTCCAATAAATAATTAATGTAAGACATTATTGATTTTATTATTATGTTGAAAATTTTATCGGCTGTTTTGGTTTAAAATATATTATATTTATAGATAATGCGAAGGCTTTATTAAAGAGTGTCAAAATTGCGCCTGTTAAACAAAGTGATGTATAGCCTTAAAGGGGTGGAATCTGAATGAAATAAACAGGGTCAAGGAAAATTAATTAGGGCAGATTTGCAAAAAGCTCTAAACGAAGTGTTTAATTGATTGCAGTAGGAAGTGAGTTCCGTGTGAAATATAGCCTAAAGCGACAACAACCCCGATAACACCAAACACCCTTAAACAACAGCTATTTTTTATCAAACCACTTCTTTTGCATCCTCCACTAATATATCCAGACTAGTCTCATCACTTTAAAACTTATTCACTTAGTGAGATTTATATCAAGCCAACAAATTCACACATAACTACCGCAGACTGCTATGCGAAAACTACAACAATAGATAAGTTTGCATTAGTGACTCTGTGTGTGTATTAAGTTATACGATTCATATAAATCTTCCAACATCAAAAATGAAAATACTCAATATTTACTTTACCAAATTATTTAAATATGAAATAAAGTACTACCAATACATATAATTCTGACAAGTTTAGATACTGTAAACTAGTTAGGATATTGAGAGAATTCAATTTTACTACAATTATGTCAAATTTGAGCAATATTATACAATATATACATGTAGGAAATAAACACTGATTAATAAGACCAAATCATTTGGCGAAAAATTCGAAAAATCATCACAAAATTTATAGAATAGTAAGTAGGGGGAAGTCCTACGGGGTTTTTTTTATAATAAAATCAAAATCCCACAGGTTACATGCTAAATAAGTAATGATATATGTAGAGAAACTCTTCTACTATTTATAATAATAATAAAATATCGTAATTTTTAGAAATTATCAAATTTATTATTAAAATTCCAAGACACTGAAAAATCGACATTACAAAAATTGCCCCATAGTTCCAGATAGCAAATATAAAATGATGTATAAAAAATCTTATAATCAAATTGATTTTTTTCACATTATTTATAAACATCATAAATTAAAAAAGGATATCAACTGTATTGCATATGTTCGTGTTTATTTTTTATTTTTATGTGCATTATTAAAATAGACTTACACACATTTCACTTTGAAGGGGAAATTGGATATCCTACAGACTTATAATATAAACAGTGAAATTTAATAAGCAGACGCGTAGGATCAGATATATTTCAGGTAAAGTAGAGGCTCCTGTCACCTGTCATACTTTTCATCACTGAAAGTTATTAGGAAACCTTTCAACGTGATATGTCACGCGACTAACTCTAATTTGCTAGCACAAATGACTGACAACACACTTAATTAACTAGATAACGCCTTCAAGATGTTCATTTATCTTTTACAAAATGTTTTGTTAACGTGCGCCTGATTGCTTTCAGAATAATGTCAGCCTCTTGGGGGAGTTTTGCAAGGAAGAAGTACCACGACTATGCGATCACACGCTTCTAAGCAATAGTACCAGGTCCACTAGGCCATGCTCTTTACAAGAAAGCTATATTACAACTGGACCTGAAATGACTATAGAACATGTGAGTATATCATATTATTAAATCAATATTTGTATTTGAATATTTTTAAATCTTTTTCAGATATTGAAGCAAGGCTCGGCACTCTATCCAATTGTATTCCTCATACGATACGAATTCGTTGATATAAGCCAACAAGGGCAACCAATAAAAGGATCCGGGAGCTTGTGTGACAGAGTATTTAGATCAACACCCGGAGCTCAGACCGGGAAATTCCAATCACCAAAAAGCATTTTCTATTATGGACGTGGCGGATCTCAGAATATGAGTTGTATCATAAGATTCGAAGCTGGCGTCGGAGAAAGAGTAAAGCTAACCTTCACAAGGACATCATTTGGCAATAAAGAGTGTTACTCTCATAAAGATTCTAAAACGGGACGATGGAGATGTGATAGATCTTACTCAAAACTACAAAAGTCTATCAAATCAGGTTTTGCCGAATTGAGGATAAAAGAATACCCATGGCCGGGGATCGCCTTACCCAGAGACTGTATTTGTTCGAATATTACGGAATCGGTTGTAATCCAAACACTGACATCTTCTGTAGTGGAAGTCAATTTAACAGTAACAATGATGAATATCACCGAAGATTTTGATGATTTCGGTTTCGAGGGAGAGTATCAGTTTATTCCGGCGGCAAACTCAGATGATGGAATTTGCTCTTCGTCGTGGAAAGATCGTAGATTGATAGGATCGAGTGGAGAAATTTTATTGAAAAATCCGCAATCTGATGATTCTTTGAATGAGATTATAAGTGACACTAACATCGTTTCAGAAAGTGTTCGAACTTCAATGCATAACTGCATTCACAAACCCTGGCTGATCGAGCCCTCGGATCCGATTAAAAAATATTTATTTCTGAAAGTAAACGGGTTTGAAGTTAACCACATATCTGCTTTGGTTTGCCCTACACCAAACAGAATATTCATATATCACGCTGTAGATACGGATAAGCCGAAGGAAATTTGCCCGACTGCAAGCGCGGGATTTGATAAAAGTGAATTCGACGACCAAACCGTGGAACTTTTCTCCAAAGGCTGGAAGCAAAGTTCAGATCAAACTGACTTAATTTTAGAGAGTAATTCTCGCAGTTTCGTGGTGGAGTTCATCCAGAAAGATGCAGCCATGTATAAAGTGAAATGGATCGAAGTGGCTAAGAGACCAGCAGTAGAAGCATTCCTTGCATCACCAACAGCGTCTACCCTCAACTTAATATTGGACTGTCCTTACAGGTACATATTTTTTTACATTTTCATAAATATAAATTTCCAGTGAAATGATCGTTAAGGTTTTAATAGTAGAGAGTGCGGCATCTTGCCACCCCAAACAACCACCTCCTAATATGTGTATACAATGTCGTGTACGTTTTTTTTGTAATCTCTCCGCCTCTGCAAAATTGCAAAAAAAAACATTAAGCCTCCCCTTTCAGGAAACATTCTCGCCTTGATTTCTCAAAAAAGTCAACATAATCTCACAATACCGTTATAAACAAGTGTAGATAATTAAATTGCTTGGTTAAAACTATAAATAGTTATCTTTGAATGCTTTATCATTTTAATTCGTGTCGTCTGCTTTGGATATATGTACAATACAATATTATGTAACAGGCTTTAGAATTGCCGAATGGTTGGCATTAAGCTTGGAATCCGACTCGACAATAGAATGTCGACGGACAGAAAGACAGAAGGAAAGACACTTTTGCCTCTATTTCAATTCCTCTCCGGTTTTGCAAGAATAGAAATATTAATGAAGCAGTCGAGAAGGCAAAGTTGACAGATGACAGACTCTTCACTTCTCCTTTCTTTATTCACATATAGTGTATCTTAATATAATATTCAATTAATTATCAACAAATATTTTTATAATATATACACATATCTACTTAATATATTGATTTATTATTCATAAAAGAATCATAATTAGAATACATAGATATTAACCAGCGTCATAGCTCAGGGGATAAGAAGCGTGGCTTTAAATACTGTGGTCATGGGTTCAAATCCCACTCAAGCCAAGAAATTTAAATTGATTTGATCGATTCAATTATCGACTGGGAGATCGGGAATAACCGATCGATGGTCTCGATCCAGGTTTACTCTGATTTCCTGGATTGTAAGGTAAATACTGAGTCGATTATTAAGTCAGTGACCTGTAATTATAATAGTTAAGATCACCGACAGATAATTAACACGTTGTTGTGTATAAAAAACACTCTCAAAAAGACCCTTTCTAAAATAAATGCTCCTCGGCGCGTAAATAAATAATTAATTCCATTCCACTTTTTCGGGTCGATTCTGAAAAGGGCAATAACTAAAAATCAAATTTATACCGTTTCATTTAACATTAAATATGTAAAAATAGTAAGCTGATCTAGTTAAAATATAAATATCATTTACACCAATGTTTGGTAAATTTAAGATTTAAACAAAAATCTATATGAGAATTTTATTAACAAATAAATCAATATATATTATGTATCATTCATTGCAAAATAAGCATGTGATTTAATGAAATCTTAAATAGCTATTTTTAAATTACTAAAAATTAAATATTAACTAAAAAAGTAAAATTATAAAAAGGAAATTTTAATAGGCGATTTCTTGTTAATGGTAACGGCAGAGGTGAATGGCTTATGTTAAGAAAAAAAATGTGTATTAATTTTTCAGTGTTTTCATATTTGAGGTAGTTAATTAAACCATTTTTTAAGAACCTATATACTTTATGTGTTGTAAGGAAACCAATTGGGAAGACGCAATTCCTGATACTCTGTATAAAACTTAATGGTCGACTGTAATATAGGATATAGTTTTGTTTCTACCCCCAACAACCACGGGATAAAATAAATTTACACCGCTGAATTTCCCGCCGTAATAAAGACCACTTAAAAAATGTATATATCCTACAAATAATTGGTACAGAGCAATCTTGTAAATTAATCAAAGTCGGCGGTTTTGAATAAACCGTGCCGCGGTTTGATTAATTGGCTTAATGATAGAGATGCCATGGTGGAGGATATTGGCGGTCTGTCTTAATTGCTATAGGGGTTCTATTTATAATCGGCCCAGATTAATATTGGAAAACTTGTTAAGTTTGAAATATAATTTCACTTTGATCCAAACAGATTAGGCCTTACAAGTTTACCTAAGTTAAGAACCCTAATTCTAATTTAATTATCATACCTGCGAGCCGGGTCATCAATAAACATGAGGCTTGATTAAAAAGCCATGGATATTTCAATATCCGACTTGACTTCTTCTTATTGACTCATTTGTATGCGCAGGTCAAATTTTATGGTCTAAACAAAAATAACCACTTTGTACCAGATGGCTCACAGCAAAACCTCAAGTTGGCTTTCCCTAATATTTGTAATTCCGTTGAGCCTTCCCGTCTGTCATGAGAATTATGCTAAAATACTAAATCGATTACCGACGGAATTTTAATGGAATAACAAAACAAAATTATTCTGTCTGTTTTGGTAACTATATATTGTCTATTTACTTCCCGTTCATTAAAATTCAATAATATTTCACATTTTGTAAATAGATATACTCGTACCAACTAAAATTGGCATAGTATATATTTTGCATTGACACGTACAAGAGAATGCTTTCACTAAACTTAATTGTCTTAATCTCTGTTTGAGTGTATTGATAAATACAGCAACATCAATTACATACAAATTTAATCCACTTAATATTAACACGACAATTAGAATATTTATCATCAATTTGATTATAAATCATCCTGGATGGCTAACAAAGAACCAGAATTTTTTTATTTATGATAAACGTATCGTATAATGGGGTGAATAGGTACAATTTCGATATTATACATTGGTAATATTATACACCAGTAATATGTTTATTCTCAACTTTGTATATGGTTTTTAAAATATTGATTAATTCATGTTCAGAACAAAGTTTGTCTTCCCAATTCTGTCCCTATTCACCCCATTATTTTATACAATATCACATTACATTAATTTTGTTATTATTATATATATATATATAATAGTCTAAGGTGTGTGTATTTTACAGACTTTATATGTCTGTACAGATCCCTCAACCATAAGTGTTACCAGATAGAAGAATAATATTTTATATAATTATTTTACTACAATTATTACATATCTATAATTTGGAAACGGGTATTTTTATGATAATTATATTAAATTGATTTAAAAAAAATATTTAGTAATGCATTTTAAAATAACAATTCTCAAAAAACAGTATTTATTGGGAGACTCGCTTTTTAAATATTGTGATGAGTGTCATGAGTCATCATATGAAAACTGTATTGAATTATTTTATTTATAATAAACTATGAAAATTCACTTCTTCTCATTGAAAAACAATCAAATTTAAAACAGAATACGAAATCACACTCAAAATAGAACCTTCCTATTAAAAAGCCAAACAGAACATAAAAAACATTAACAAATTGAAAATTTCAATTAAAATTACTCTAGTTATAATAAAACGGTACTTTATAAATTCTTTCAATATTTTATTGTTAATTGGAGATTTGAAATAATATTTTATATACGCCCCGTGGGGCTTTTTGAGACGGATTTTAGACACAAAAACGTGTTAATTTATTGTCTGTCGATGATCTTAACTATTACTAGTTACACCAGTCATCGACAGAGCGGCTCTGCTCGAAAAATCAACAGAGTATTTACTTTACAATCCAGGTAATCCGAGTAAACCTGGACAATCGATCGAGATTTTATTAATACTAATCCCGATCTCCCAGTCGTAAACGATTAAATCAATTTTTTTCCTTCAGTATTTGTAGCCGCGCACTTTACTCCTTAAACTATTATGCTATTATGTAAATGATTTCATAAGAGATAATTTTTCGTTATATTGACATTGAATATGGATTAAATTATTTTGGATGGTCATAATATGCTAATTATTGTTTTATTTGAGAAAAAAAGGTTTAGTATTTTTCTTGAGTAAAGTATTTTATTCCAGTATTATTCCCGAGAGCATCCCTGGCAATTAATATCTAGTTGGCGTGTATTGGCAAGACTTATTATCGAAGGCGTTAGTATAAGCTACTTGAATCCCACCGTGGATTCAGCCATATTGCTCAGTCTCATATTAATCTTGTAATTGATGGTTCATAGCACTGACACTTCTACTTATAACTGTATATAAGACAACTCTATATTAAGACCCTTATAATATGTTTCATGTAATCGGTCTTCTGAATTATATTTTTTATTTGGTACGAATGAAAAATATCGCACGGTGCCATTAAGTTGATGAGTTTATTTCGGCTTGACACTCTTCATTTCTCACGCCAAAAATACCCGAAAAACGTTATAATCGAATTTCGTTTTGATTGCACGAATAAAAATGGAAACTAAATATGAACACAGTAACTCATATCGGCTGTTATAAAAATCATTTGCGTCAAATTTTAATAATCGAATTTTATTTTTTACAGTATCAAAAGTGTTTTTATAATTAATAATTCTTTTGACATATGTATATAACTACTAAGGTAATAATGAAACAAATCACTGAATATTTTACATGTTGATTTTCGATGAAAATTAATTTTAATTCGTACATTGGCGATTGATGAAATATTGCGCTATCACTTCACTAATAGGAGATTTGTATTATTAATTTTTAATATTTCTTAAGAAATTAAAGATTTATTTGCACTTTCCGATGATGGTGAAAAAAATGATGACTAGATTTCTCAATAAAAATGTTGTTATAGATACATATGTACTAAATATTTTTTCAAAATTATAAGGGGGAAAAATCCGTCCAGGATACCTTAATTTAGTAAAGAGTTTTAAAGAATTTACTCTTAAATTGCACTGTGTTAAATAAAAGGTCTTGTTATGAATTAATAATATAAAAGAAACGTAACATTGTCCATGGGAGAATAATCGAATAATCTTTTTTAAAACGATGTCGTGTTGTTGGTATATTTTCATAGTCCGGTACAAACACGCAACTATGGCAGTAACATAAACTAATAGGCGTCTTCATCGTAATATATTTCACCCAAACAAACTTATTTTACCACCAATGTACATAAATAAATAAATACATAAAATATTTGCCTGTCACGAAAATATAATAATGGTTTTCTTTAACATAACAACCGAAGATCACGAGTCTTCCCGTGGCTCAGATTTACCGCTTGAGCATTTTTATGATACGATCGCGTGATCTATGCATAACCATATTTATTTTAAATTCTGATATTGTTATTTTGTGATTTGCAGATGTCCAGAATTGAACGCGTGTATATCGGCGAGTTTGTGGTGCGATGGTGTTTTACATTGTCCTTCAGGATTCGACGAAGACGATTCCAACTGCGCTTTTCAATTCGGAGTTCCTTACATGTATATCGCGATCGGGGCAGGAGCGATATTGTTGCTGACTATACCGGTACTTTTCACTATTTGTATCAGATCGTGTCAGAGGAGGCGTACTGAGAAGAAGAAGATCAAAGCTCAAATGGAGGCGAACTCTACCACGAATAACTTGATGCACACAAATCATATGCACTCTAATGGAATGGGACGATATCAGATGCCGACTCCCGATACGTATGTTACTAATGATCCCCCATACACCAACACGCAGAAGTATGCCACCATCGACAAGTACAGCATGGGATCAAAGTATTCAACGGCCGAGAGATATGGCATGAACGACGCCAGGTTCAACGATGCGAATAGATATGCAAAAGACGCGCCGGAGCTCAGGTACGGAGGGACGCTGGGCAGGTATCCGGGATCCAACAACCAGATACGATACGGGTCTTCTAAGGGCCAAGTGTACGCACCCTCCACAGAGGATATGTATGCTGAGGGTAAAGATAGTTTCTGTTGACAAGAACTGCATCTGGTGGAGACAACAGTGTAGCAAGAGAAGCACGACACTACAAACTACAAGGAGTCTTACCACCAGAGCGACTGTAACTCGTTTTTCGACTGACCGCACAATGACCCTTTTTAAATCCCCCTTTTGTAGTGGCTATTCAAACAGATTCACTCACTGGTGATGATATTACTCATTAATCAGTATTACGCGAGCTCGCTGACTAAACTGAGTCTGATACGGTAACTATTATTTAATTATAAACGACTGAGACTATGTTTTAGTCTAGTGATATTTACATATAAACAATGGAAACATTTTTTACATATAATACACACCCACACACCCACACGATAATAATTAGCATTTTATCAATATCCCTTCTTAGCGAATTCATTTCGACATGGTTTAGAAGGTATTAATATTAGATCTTCTCTTGAACGAAAATTTGTAAATATCATATTATACATTTAAACCACTCAATAAAATCAACAATAATATTATATTTGAGAATGTTGTGAATAGATAATAAACGACTTTTAATCAGAATATAATTAAGACTTCACAATGTTATTTTTTTAAACTATCATTAATGCTTCTAACGAGATATTGTATTCCTGAATCCACAAAGCCTTGAAAACAATTTACGAAAACCTTCTCACGCTGAAATATATAACATTATCGTTTTGTAAAATAAAATATGTATAAACCTTTCGAAATGTCAACAATAATCTACCATTCAATTTTATAACTAGATAACTTATAATATATATTATACCTAACTAAAAATATATTATATAATTTGTACATTTTAAATGGACACGAATCGTATTGTAATAATCTCCATTGATGGTTGTACATTTTATGAAATAACAGTGTAAAAAGTACTTTTAAAGTAATAATCGATAATGAGTTTATTAACTATGTAACTAAATAAATATTATTCTTAAAAATCATTTGTTTTATTTCACACATTTTAATTAGTGATTTGTTATTCGGAATTTAATGTTTTGAAAATAAGATATAAAATCTAATACATAAATAGAAATTTTGAAATAAGTTCACATATAAAAGGGTTGATGCAATTTGGTGCAAACTGAAAGTAAGGGGTTGTGCAAATTCAGCGAAAACGTAATAAAATCTAAAGCAATCCACTGCCAAAGCTCTGATTGGGCAGCTTTTATACAACAAAGGAAATGTATGAAAATTGAGAACACCATTCAATATACACTGTATGAAAGTTCATTTCCCAAAGCTGAAACACGTGAGTATTTAAATAACTTTTTGGTAAATACAAGTTTTATTTGAAGCCCACAAAGAGCACTAGTAATTAGCGTGGTGGTACAAGTACACATCGTGCTTATTTTAATGAATTAATATTGTGGTTGGTAATTTGAAGAGCTGTTTTATAAAAGAGTACGCACAAACCGACATGTTACTCGTCGTAATGAGCTGACAACAGTGTCTGCAGTAGAAGTACTCCTACTAACTCAACCCCCTATACTTTACAACAACTACCCTCATCCACTCTATCTACCCCATCATATACCGGGTTTTCCTTTCATCGATGTATGATCCATGATACTTTGCTCACGTATGCCATTCTACACTCGAAAACCTTCTTCGAACAAAGGCTCTTTGACGGAAATATATGAAACGTCCGATATTTACTTTTCAAACAATCGCGTTTTTCATGAATAGCCCCGTCCACCCCTAATCGGCACAGTTGATCCCCTATATTAATATAATTTTATAACTAAACCACCATATTTCGTTTAACTGAAAACTGGTGTGGATGTTATATAGGTCAACATACAACATCACATTTTCTTCAGTGGAAATATTCTTGTCAATAATAGCGAGTCTCAGATATGTTAGAATCAATTATATTATTTTAATATAATATAATTACTATCATGGTAAATTAATTATGTTAAACTGTTGATGGTATTGACATCTTGGTGAAATTCCACAATTTAAAGAAATATGTTATTTGTAATTTTCACAGAGATTTTATTACGTCTTTGGAGTACTTTCCACTACTAGTTTGTAGTCATTTTTAGAGACTGATTATATTAATAAAACAATACCTCTTAGGAATTAGACTTACCAAAAAACCATTTACACACATGAGGATTAATAAATAAGAACGACAGTCTCTTATTATAAATGATTTTTATATTTCACAGTTTAGGTATTTTATAAGCTATAATATTTTATTTCAAAAATATAGATTGACACTATATAATATCAAAGAAATATGTATGATTGCCAGTAACAGATGAACCAAACTTTAAAATAATTTTATTATGAAAAAATATTTAACTTTATTTAAGAATATTTTGCAGAACAATGTAAATTTTAAATTAATATCCGAGTCGTTGGATTATTCAGTGGTAAGATCCACTTTTCTGAAACAATTATATAATGTTAGTTACATAATTAAAGAAAGACCATAGAAATACGTATCAATATAAATTAATGCAAATAGATTATTAGAGCAAAGAAGGTGTGTCTTATTAGTTTGTGGTAGGTTTCCTAGGAAAACTATACAGCGATGTATAATCACACTTGTTTCACTTGTTTAACGAAACTAACTACCCAAAAATAATTAATGATATTGTAAATATTATTTGTGCAATTATAAAAAGTGTAAAATATCCTATGGAGGCTTGGTACAAAGCATGTCTGTCTAGGGTTGGTCTGGTAATAATGCATCTGGTTCTCTTTATGCAACAGCTCGTTCCGTCCATCCCCCTTAACCACCCTTAACTATGTATCCAAGAAGACAAGGGGGTGCTTGTGGGTGGTGTTGAAATATTCACGCGTGTCTCTCTAGTGGCCACCAAGAAAATATGTGTACCTAAAGTCTCACTTGAAAACTACCATAACATCAAATCTGCTTCAACAGACAACACTAAAAAATTAACATACGGTGTAAATTTTTCAGTGCGGTAATATGTATAACCAGGCCAATCCAATTATATAATTAATAATATTAAATTTCCGCCCCCGACGCCTGTTTATAAGTCAGTGTTGGACGTAATGTAATAAGTATAATAGGAAGGGTTAAGTTACCTTTACATTGCAAATGGTATCGCGTGCACTTTTGACAGACTCAAGTAAGGCTTATATGACTGGTCTCAAGAAGTTGCTTTCAACATAATAGCCCACTTCATATTATATAGGCCTTTAAAGCACGCGATTATAACCACCACTTATATTCATAATCATACGCTTAAATTGACACACTTAACGCGCTTCGGGGGCCATTTTGAACCATCTTCACACCCCTAATACTAGATAACGCCAAACAACCAACATATTACTAAAGATGCAATATCCATATAATTACGTTGACATTCAGATTATTACGATAGTTTAGGACAATATATGTATGTATAAAATATTTATTTGTTTAATTTTGCAACACTTTTGTAAATGCAAACAGGGTCTGTCGTATACAAAATTGCCAGCATACTTTATACCCTGCACATCGTAGCTTTAAAATACAACCTTATTATACTTACATCACAAAATACTGCCATATTTTCATTTACATACTTACAGTTTAGGTTATAATATAACCACTCCTTAGTTTTATGTATATACTATGAAATAGTTTTTTTACTAATTCTATTGGGTAATTGAAAAAATATAATATATGTAAAGTAAATAATTATCACCATTATAATATTGACAGACATTAATCTCAAGAATAATAATAATATAATTAATACTAATATAATATAATTAAAAACTTTGAAATTTGCCCATACACACATTATTAGGCTAAACCAACATTCAAATTTCTTCCATGAATATAAAAAAAAATTATGACGATGTAAATATCAGATAATTCATATAAAACAATACAATTAAGCTTGTGTCCAATGTCAGTATCCGAGAATTATACAGTTTATTAAATTATACAGTTTATCAAAAATATAACCCAATTATATTTTTATTAAATTGATAAACCCGAGCTATGTTAACAATAATGATCAGTCCAAATTAAATAACTGGAAGGTATTGTGGAAAATTTGATATCAAAATTAGCTCTTAATATTCCTGGATTAATTATACACATATGTATGAGGGGTTTTCGTAGCTATATTCACAAAAAGACAACATCCAAGCGACAACTACATAATTATAAAAAAGGAGAGTTTCTCCTTAGCATTAAGTAATGAAAATCAGGTGCCCCAATAATATATTGTATATACAACGAACACTAAACGCAATTGCTTTCTGTATAATGTGTGGCTGATGCTGCGCTGTAGTCATGCTTTAATCCCAATCTAAATCGTATTACTTACATAAACGTATCAGTTCATTTAATTGTTCTTATTGGAGGCTTGTGCAAATAAATGGTGTTTTGTGTAAAAGGCCGTTTTAATTAGTAGAATATTGGGGAAGTGGCGGAACGTGGGTTAGGGTTAAATGTAAAATATGTGTGAGATGTGCAGGAGTAGCAAACAGCAAGCAGCATCAAGAAGGTGTGCATGTAGTAATAAATCCAAAGAAGACATACGTTCAGAAAAGTCACGTATGCACCCTCTACGTGACTTAAGCATTTTAAATTTACCAATTTGGCGCCGCGACGCCCTGCGAGCTGACCCACACGTAAACATACTAGAATTATACTGAGTGCTCTTGCTAAACATGAACCACAAATATATCTTTGCTTCTATCACGTCGTCGATTTATAGCTGTTACACTTTGAAAAAAATAAACCAAACTATGCCGCCATATATGCATAGCTATAAACATAAGATATCGCATGAGTGGCTAAATCCATGGTTAGTTCAAGTGGATAAAGTAGCCAAAAACATGAGTTACCTGGCAAATATTATACTGTAAACATCTCTCTTCGTATCTTCAGTTATATTTCACAGTAAAATGGAAAATGCATTGTTACTACATGTCATATGGACTCAAACATACACTCAAATACACTCACTTTTTACCAAAGACGTTTAAAATATTATTTCGTTTTAATCGCCAAAATATTGTCACAACCACGCCAGTGGCCACTTGAAATGTTTTGAGTGAGGGAGACACACTTATGCCTTTACCGGATAGGAGAGAAGAGTGCAACAATACACGGGATAAAAAAAATTACACGAATTATTTACATGCAATGCGATATCTTATGTTTATATATATATATATGTGTGTATGCGTCTTTTCTCTACCAGAACCACCCAATTGTAATCTTTTGATCGTGTGATTTATTTTTAATTTATTTATTTATATACAGGGTGGACTTATTAATTGCGTATTAAACATACACAATACACATTCGACAGTCACCACTAAATATGTCTGAAGATGGGGCCCTGACATTTTTTAAAATTATTTTTAAATTTTTTGTTTAATATAATTGTCTATCGATGATCTTAACTATTAACAGTTACATCGATCAACCTTTTAATAATTGCCTCAGTATTTACCTTAATATTAAGGAAATCACAGTAAACTTGAATCAAGACAATTTATCAGGATTCTATTAATATTATCTCCCAGTCATAATAATAGGATCAAATTATTTTTTGACTTTTTTGCGGGATTTGAACACATGACCACAATGTTTTATAGCCACCCGCCTTATTCCCTGAGCTTTAATGCTGATTATTATTATTAAAAATTAATATATTTTAAGATTTTTTTTATTATTAACTAAATAAAGAGATAAGAAGCCAGTTATATGATAAAAATGTTATTTAAAATAAATTCTACACCAAGAAAAGTAACCTAACCACGAAAATTGTATAAAATTTTATAAGAATCCTAGGTTATCTAAAGAGCTACATTAACAACTTTCACTACTTTATAAGCATTCTAAATTATATGTAAAGATTTCAATTGAATAGTAACTTTATTTAGTAGATAAGCTTTCGTACAATTTAAGTACAAATAATATCAAAAATTGTAATTGTAAATGTAATTGTAAAAATTAGTATTAGTGGAATTGCAAGTCTATATACATATATATATAAATATATATATATATATATATATATATATATATATATATATATATATATATATATATATATATATATATATCCATATAATGGAAAATGCTAGTCTTTAGTTAGAATCAGAAGCCATTGCAGTTGTCTCAAAGTGAAACAAAGCCAGTGTGGCTTTATGTCGTTGTTTTTTTACCCATCATTACGACTTTAAGAAACTTTCAACTGGAATACTTCGCAACTTGGACGCCCTATTTCTTATTTGTAACTCCCTTCCGTAATTATCGTTGCTCACTGCCAAGAAAAAATAAAATAAACGTAGTCACAACAGCGAATAATGGAGTGACGTGTCTCCCTTGCTCTTGTAAATATTGGATGAGAAAGTTTTTCGTGCTTTCCGGCCAATTGAATTTCGAAGAAACGTTGGCGCTCCGGTCAATTTATTTAAAGCCTATAATGGATTAGGTTATTTACATACATTACATTACATCCGTATATTTCACAACCAATCTGTTTGATTTCATGTTTGCGCACAATTCACCGACTACAAAGTTACCACCCACGTTTTCGCCGTATTGCTACAAAAAACTGTATAAAGACGTCGTCATACAAATATGTATATCGTCGGTTTAATACTAAATTATATGTTATCCGATAGTACCATACATGTAATCCCTTAATGATGGCAGATGCAATGATTATCACTTATGCATCGGATTGGATTAATTTAATCGATTTCCCTAATGAATACAAAACATATGATCAATCTTAATATATGTATTTAAACCTATAATTACTTAATTTTTATAACCAATAAATATACTCTCTCTGGATTACTACATGTTAGTAGTCGAAAGTATATTCAGACATATCATAAAATATAATATTGCTAAATCTAAATTAAATTAATTTCCTCCTATTAACCTACATCTTTTAATTGTCTATAGTATCTCAAATTTCCATTGTTTCTTATATTAATTCAACATTTGTATACAATTCACCAGCGTAATATCTCAGGGGATAAGACGAGTTACTTCAAATACTTTGGGAGATCGGGAATAATATTAATAAAGTCCCGATCAATCGTCTTGAGCCAGGTTTACTTTGATTTCCTGGATTCTAAACCAAATACTGAGGCGAGCCGCTCTGTCGGTGACCTGTGTAACTAGTAATAGTTAAGATCACTGACAGACAATTAACACTTTGTTGTGTCTAAAAAACCCTGTCAAAAAGGTTCCTGTAGATATGTAGATTCTATTGTATTCCAGAGAACTGTTTTCTTTTAAAAAATCACATATAATTAAAATTACAAAAGGCTTTATATAAATAAATTAAAGATTATACTGTCATGCTTAAAATATATTTCTTTTTTATTAACTATCGTGAAGCGGTTAGTGTAAGAATGTCATACATTACCGCATTCAATTGAAAAACCCACTTTAAAAAAAATTAAAATAGTAGACAATAAAAAAATGTCACCCTGGCGTTTTCGTCAATCTTGCAACATATTTACTAAGCCAAATGCTACTTAGCTTATATTATAGACACTGGATAATGTATTTTCTTCATTATAAAGATGAAAAGGTGTACTGGAATTGAATGGTAAGTTTTTTCTTGGTCGTAGACCATTAAAGTACACGTTTGTTTGAGGAACAGCAACAGTAACAATGGGAAAACATAAGAGAGCGTCGCGTCGCTTCAGATCGAGTGTTGGAGATAACAACGTGTTCCATCGATTTTATTGGTGCTCGGGGAAAACAACCATGAAAAAAAAATAAAAGAAATGCACTACTTCTGGCTGCCATATCTTGATAACAAAACTGCTGCCCGAGCCAGATTCAAAATAATTGTAAACTACGACCCTTCAACAATACACCAGAGTGCTTTATGCCAGCACACAATCTAGATCGTTGGGCTATTTTCCAATTAGTATTGGCAAAATATTTAATCATACAACACGCTTTCATAATTATTCAATATATATGCAATAAAAGTATATTGTTTTAACAAATTATTAAAGAAGTCCATATTATTAAGTGTCATCCATACTGAACACTCGAAAATGTAGACAAGCGGGATGTTATTTTATTAGTCATTTTAATAATTGTACCATGTTTTAAACACTATTCTAGTATTACTTATTCACCTTCTTGAATCAACTCAATAAACTCAATATTGGTAAAAAAAAAACTATTTAGTCTAGAATATAACTTGAACAAAATTTTTACTAAAATAACCATTTTTTATAAATAATTTACACAAAACCATATTTTCTCAAAACCCATGGATCCTCTAAAACTGAAAATTAATCTTCAAAATTATCTGTCACTTAATTTAAATTATGTTTCAACATAAACAAACTGTTTACTATGAAGTGCTTTTATTTACATCTTGTAAATAGTTTTCTTTTCATGTTTCGCATTATTTTTTAAATTGATTTAATTAAACTCTGCTTGCTAGGAGTAAACTTTCTTACTTATATGTATTGTGATAATAATCATTATAAAATTTAAGTAAACAAATTTATTAAATACGCGACAATAATTTGGACAAATAATTGATATTTTTATTTATATTAATATATTTTACAAAATTTAAATGTATGAATATTCCTGAATCATTAACGAAATCTTGATTTTTTTAAATTCTTTTATATTCTCAAGTTGTAAAATATTGTGATATACTGAAAAATATAAATATATATAAATAATTTGGAACTACATATCTGCTAATCCAATAATTATCTCGAATATGAAATTAGTTAAATATTTTAACCAAAATCCAATTTGTTAGCAGATGAAGCGAATAATTCTGATAGAATGCGTCTACTTTATAGACATTCTATGGAATAACAAAATGCCGGTCCGGCGGAATAATTGGAGAACTTCAAGTATTTGTGCAATATTCTACAAAGTATCATCTTACTATGTTGCCTTTATTCCAGCTCACCAACTACCAAAGTAAAATAACTAGATATCCAAAAGCCCCTACGAAATTAACATACTTGTTAATTTGAATAATGCTGTAATAATGTTTCAATTAAAACCTTATTTTGGGCCATTTATGGTGTATTATAGACACTTGAATATATTCAATAGTAGGTCATGGTGATTAGAGTCATTAACGAACGAAGCCAATTGCATGCAACCTCACTACAGTATCGAACCTGTATAAGATGCTTCAGGGCTTTTAACTTCACCAACACTTGAGCTAACTCCGCTACTAACTTACTACTCCTCCCTTCGATACATACATTTATAAATTAGTGCTTGTGAATCATTCAAACTCCTACTCAATTATGTAATAAATTAATATTCATGCAACCAAAGTAGTTAAATAATGTAAGTAGATATTTCTTCTCAAAGAGTCGTCTGAACACATTTTAATTTTCTTCTTTTCTCGGCCAGGGGATAAAGACGATTTGATTAGAGACGTTGACTAGTTTTATTTGAAATGTCTATAGGGTGGTAACATAGATGAAGGGAGGGTGTATTTTCTCATCACTGCTGTAAGTTCAGAATGCAACAGAATGCGCATCGTCGAATTCCAATCTGCGGATTTGTATAAGACTTGCTACCTATATTAGAATAAGATATCGACTAAGACAACCTATTGCAAACGACGGCATTTCAATCGTCTCCTTCTTACATTCAGATCCTCAAATATTATACAATACACTGCCTTCATGAAAGGATCAATCTGTAGTCTATAACGACACTTATTGAGAAACTTCATCCTCGACTCGTTTGGGATTTTTTTATTAACTAAAATAAAATCAAATATAAATGAAAAACTCGTTTAAATCATACAACGGAAATTCGTTCTTATAGGTATTGACCTAAAAAATGAAATGCATACTCAATAATATTATGGTTGGAAATTTATTAAAACAACAATACTATTTTTTATTAATTAAAAAACATTTTTTATCAATATTTACGTTATAAGAAATTGTTTTCATTCACATTTAATCAAAAAACTTGGGCTGGAATCCAAATTAGTGGACTACTAGGTGGACTTGAACTAACCGAAAATATTTTGGGGGGGTAGTAGATTTTTTTAAACGAAATAATAATAGATAACTATTATTTAAATGTAAACTTCACTTAAAATTTTGAAAAAAAAATAAAAATTCTTTTAAACTAAACTAAAAAGTTATTATTACTTAGTAAATAAAAAATTCGCGTAAATTCTTATCTTTTAAATAAATCAAAATTGCCTCATAAACGCTAGTAAAAAGATAAAGAGATAAAGATTAATTAAAAAACACGAATTCATATTTGTATATGTGTTTATAAATATCCCATAATATAAATAGTTAAGGACATAAAAATATCAAATATTTTTATTTTTAATTAGAAATTAAAAAAATAATTGAAATTATTAAATGTGCTTTTTGAATCAAGTTTGGGCCAGCATCTTAGAATAATAAAAATATTTGATATTTTTTTCACTTATATGTATTTGCGATACCCTACCACCTAAAATATTCTCATTCCATTCTGTATATTATCGGCTTCGTGGTTTACCCTTACTTACTCTAATAGTTAGAATCCCGATGTATAAAAAAATACTCTGCTTCTCTAGTTTACACAGTGAATATTTCAATGTAATCAATGCCTTATATTAGAGCTGAGTATTTTTACATGTTAAGCTTGTTGGGTGTACATTACAATTGCAAGTATTATATCAGCGGGCAGGCATTGCGGTGGTTTATAATAGCATCGTGGAATGAAGTTGGATAGATTGTCTGGCGGTGGTGAATATTACGATATACTACTGAAAGTGGCTAGAATACTGAAATAGTGGTCATAGACAATGCACACGATGGGGCTCGTGACTTCCAATACTACAAGTGTTCTAGAGGACCAATTCCAATACCTCCTTCGACACTCCCTTTCTACTACAGATATAAAGGGTATGTACTATTGCTTAAAATATCGCCCAACCGAGACTGTTTTATACTAAGTGGACATTGTTAATAATAGAAAATAACGCATCGATAATGAATTGAAAATCATCGCATATTCTACCCCCTTTCGGGATTGGTACGATCGTTTACAAAATCCTCTTACAATAAGTTCTATTATTACTCTTTTACTAATTATTAATATTTAATTATTTCATCTTATCTTTTAAACCTTAGGGCCAGTTTCTTCAAGTCGTGTTAAATCTCGAGCTAGTGTCAATCGGTGATTTATGCATCAAATGCGTTTCTTCAAGATGTAGCTCGTGCTACCAATGATCAACGCCTAGATCGCTGATATCTAGGTGTTATAGGTAAATCTCGAGCTCGTATTATATTTTCCCTCCATTCCAGTTTCGTATGCAAGTTCAAATTCAGTCGCCTGTATGCAAGTTCTCTTGAATGCTTGCGATACACACATCGGAACCGCTCGGTTATAGCTTTAACACTTGACTTGAAGAGACTGCCCCTTAGTGCTGCTTCAAAGAAGCCTGAAAATATCAATTATATATGAAAATGTTAAATTAATGCAATATTACTACGAAATACTTGCCAATTAACAATATAATCCACTAATATAAGAAAGTTCTTTAGATGATTCACAGTTATTTAAAAAAAAGTCAGTATACCACTTTTTCAACAGAGTAATTTTGTTTTGTTTTTATTTTACAAAATTAACGCCAACTTATGAACTTTCAAGTGCATGAATAAATTATGAGTTATAAATATATAATTTTCGTCTTAAATAAAATATTAAATATTATAAGTAAAATAATAAATATCACCAATAGAGGTCAAAGAACGCGAGGTTGTCAAATGACGCCCAAAAAATCATGGATTGCGGATTTGTTTTTTCTTATTAAAAATATGTTTTATTGCTATTTAATGTGCATATTAAGATATTATTTAAATGACAGAGACTTTTTATACATATCATTTTACCAGTATTATAGCAAAATAAATGTATTTTTTAGTTAAAGGATCAGAAATTACTTATATAATTAACAGGATAGGTTATATCCTAACCCATTTTGATTGTTTTTTAATAAAATGAAATCATCTAGAACTGATTGTAAATATAGTACTTACAGAAACTAAATAATTACACATCTAGATTATTAAAAATGTATAAAATATACTATTTTCGCTATAAGGTAAAACGTGCAAGAAACCTTTGTAATGAAACGTTCTTGTTTGTTATCGTAATACCAATTGTTTATTACGACTTTAATATTTACTTTATTATTTATTTAAATGAATAGTCTCTTTATTTAAATATAAAACCCGAAGAGCAGCCGGTCACACAAATAACCCAGAGAGACGTGTTGCCGGACGCGGTTTCAAATAAAATTTCAACCAGTAACTTTGGACGATGTCCACTCCAATTGTATTTGACTCAGTTCGGAAATGACAAACAAATAAAAAATATATTTTATTATATCAATATAATTCCCGAGCTATTAACATCGTGTTAAAGATGAATTATATGGTATAAAATATAATATTACATTTAAATATAGTAGCATATGTTTGTATGGTGGTCGAGATAAACATGTCAGCGTCTGGCACAAATGCTCTTCGAATCTCATCCGGAAATGCGAGAGCCAAGTAAGGAGTTTCCGCTTATTTTTCAATATTCGTGCCTCCCTAAAATTCCTGAAAGTCAGCTGAAACATCACAACGACGCAAAACAATTTCAGTAAATCTCCATCGATGCAAGTAGTCGATGTCGAGCCTCTGTTTCCGCAAACCAATCAGTATCAACAACCTCTCCAATATCCCTTACATAAAATATATTCAATATTCTATTACATTAGAAAACTATTTTGATATTTGATCAATTTTTAAAAAGTATTGACCAGTCTTCTGTAATGATTTTTTATTTTAGCAAGCCGGCTATTTTTCCAGATACAATTTTGATTGATTTTGATCGATTAGCAGGCCATACAGCTGGATGTATAAATATCAAGATGGCGGACCAAGTAGATGAGTTTGACTGAGGCAACACTGCTATTAAAGCGATTAACTGTGTTTAAAAAACATAAATAAAGAGAGATGTATGTACACCTTTATCGAGTATTCACACGAACTGACATTGACATAACATTAAGATAATTCAAACTCGTTTACTTGGTCCAATATCTTGATATGTATACATGGCCTGCTAACATGGCGGTGGTATCTATTTGACTTTCTTTTCTATCCTTTTCATACACTATTTCCCCTAACCCTTTATAATATTTTATTTTGAGTAATAAATTTGTCAAAAAGTATATCTCGATAATTTATATGTGACTTAGTGAAGTGTTCAAAAAAATTTATCAAATTTGCTGAAAATATTTTTTGTTTTTGTATATGATATTTGTAAAATTATTTATTAGATAGTTAGTAATTTAAATTCTATTAAAATCTACTTGGTTTTTCTTATCTTAATATGAAGGGCAAATATAAAACTTTAGATATGATCAGTGGCCAGATTAATAAGAAAATATAGGTCATTATACTTTTATTCAAATATTAGGTCTAAAGCATGCAATTTTATTTAGACCATAATTTGACCAAAACCTACATGCATAGACCAAAAGAGTTAACATTAAATTTATCTATATTATATATATATATATATATATATATATATATATATATATATATATATATATATATATATATATATATATATAATAATAATAATAATGTGTGTGCGTAAGGAGATCCATAATACCCCTGGGTGTTACAGAACTCTCTATGAAGAAAAGAAAAAAAATAATAAAATACAAAAACTCTCGACAATTTCGTTAAAAAAATATAATTTCAATTTAATATGTACTGAGTAATTTTTGAAGTATATACAATCTTTGGTGTTTTTTTCTTCCCTCTACTTTTTAACATTTAACTTTCGCACACATTTTCAGGAGCCAATTATGTGCAAAAGTCGAGGTTCGCCTGCATATAATCATAAAAGGAAAGCATGATCCATCATCACCTTGCCATTAAAGGAAAAACCATATGCGGTTCGGCAATGATGGACATTTGTTAGTGAGACGGTTTAATAAACTAAATGTAATTACGCATACTTTTTTTCAAGCCTGAAAACCCCTTATATGAGATCTTACACGTGGTCGATCTCATTGAATGATATTTTTAGTAATGGAATAAATATAATTGTGATGTGATTAGTGTGTGTAGTGGACGGTGGATGTGTGTCTGATTTCCTGTTTTCGTTATGGTATGACAAGATATGAAGGGATGATCGTTAGTGTACACGGAAGCTCTAACGATACAGATCCGCCGGATACGAGACCTACACAACCCCTAAACTTTTATCCCTAATCAATCTTAATTACAGAAGGACTGCCTTCATGACCTGTTGGTTGCACACCATTGCCAACATCACCGACCACCCAACTCGTTAAATACCATTAACCCTAACTTTGTTACCATTACCAACATTACACACATTTATTTTGCACACTGCTACATGTAAAAAAAAATTTTTTTATAGTAATTAATATCCAATGAGAGTGTTTATTATAAAACAATTTTTATACAATTTCTTTATTAAATATAATTTACATACAATGTTTTGATACATTATGATTAGATGTTAAAATATTAAGTTTATAGACATAGTCTTTTACTTATTTCAATACGGAATCCAATCAATTGGTATTAAGAATAATTAATAAGTCATAACATAATTTATGGGAAAAAATACAAAAACCCACTTGTATAACAACTAAAAGATATACGTTTAATTCATAATAATAATAAAATAAAATTTAGAAATATAAACAAATACTTACAAGAACCGTAAATATGGCCAATTCCAATTTTATTGAACAGTATGATTTATTAAAAAAAACCTCACAAAGAAAAAAATACTACATAGTAATTATGAGATCAAAAGAGTTTTTTATGAAATGTCCCTTGAAACATTTCAGTGGTAATTTAAAGTTTCGCTTATTTAATTTTGTGTACATTTTGTATCAAGGAGTTAGTGGAGAAGTTAACCATATTGTTATAATGTTTATTGCTTAAATCAAAACTTAAATCTAAACTAATTGCTTAAATCTCTTCATCTTAAATCTAAATTTTTCCACTGTTTTCAGTTTGATAATCTCATGAATTTTATTATTAATGTTTAATTCTGAATAAAAAAAACAAATCTCATAAGAATATAGTTACTACACTGAATTGAGTGAAATACCTCATTACTCAAACTTTGTTCTAGATTATTTCAACAACTAATTTAAAATAATATTCATTATAAAATCATTAATAATTCATATTCAAATAATATCATTAATAATTCATAAAGGTAGTCGAATCGACTAACAAATTGTATAAAAAAAACAACAATTGTTTCTTTGTTATAAAGATTTTTTTGTAAAAAAATCTGGGTATAATTTTGCTTGTATCGATCAAATTATTTTCTACTCTTATCCTGATGTTTTAGTATCACTGTCTGATATTTATCTATCAAATCACCTTTTCAAGTATATGCCATCCGAATCAGCTTGTACAATTAATAAAAATTATTGAAATAAACGGAAATGTACATAATAATATATGATTCGAATGTCCATATAATAAAAGCCGCAATATGAAGTGTCAGTACCTTACCTTTCTTTATTGAACATTACGGGTCGAATGCGATCACTTGAACCTTTCGTCGAGAATTTCAGGAGGGTTAATATAATTTTATGTCTGAAAGTGTCTATATATCTGAAGAATGGATCAGTGGTCGGGTAGTCAATCAATGGGTAAAGGTATTATATACAAGGGGAACTGTAAAAACACCTTACAGAAGTGAAAGCATTCTTGGGTTTCCCGTTCTATTGTTACAGAATACATCCAGGACGCTTATCTCACTTCACACCCATCCTATCTTATGGTCACCATGGGGATCGTAAAATAAGAACCTCCCTTCAATATGCTTAATCGAACAAATAATATTATTATTAATCTTGTTATATTGAAAACCTTGAACCTATCTTTACATTGTCGGAAATTGTATTCCAAATAAATTGTGATTTTTTCAAAATTATGATACTGTGATTATGACAAACTAATGAAAAATATATATAGTAAAATTTATTTATTTATGTTTTAAAATTATTATTTAATAAATTTATTTACAGAAATATATCCTATTTTTAGGAATATTGTGGTTAGAAATATCATTATTTAGTACTGTTATTGTAAATGGGAGGCCTGAAGTAATATTTATTTATTTTTTATTTATATACGCCTGGGGAAGCTTTTTGAGAAGTTTTTTTTACGAATTTAGGCTTTTTAAATACAGCAACGTGTTCATTCATTGTCTATCAGTGATTTTAAAAAAATTTAACTTGTGACTTGTGTAACTATAATATAATAGTTACACAAGTCACCGATAGAGAGGCTCTGCCCTGCAATAATCGTATAAGTATTTAATTTAGAATACAGGAATTCAGAATTTACCTGGATCAAGGCGACCCATCGGGATTTTATTAATATTATTCCCAATCTTCCAGTCATAATAACCAATCATTTTTTTATCTGAGTAAGATTTTATCCCTTGACCACAATATTGATAGCCACGCACCTATCCTCTGAGCTATTGCAATCGTATATTGTATATCTTGACTTAATAAAGTGAGCCTATGTAACTGTGATAATTAAACGAAAACCAGTTAAATTTAAATACATTCATAGAATTTAAACCAAATAACAACATCTCATAAAAAGCCCCTCGGAGCGTATTCCACATACAATAGAGAGTGCTTTATTATAGCATTATTATGAACGGTTTTTAACCTGAAATGTAGCCTCGAGAGCTTTTTCATAATTTAAAACGTGGGCTTATTTAAGAGAATGAATGATTTGGTTAGTATAAAATATCTTAGTGGAGTAATATTGTGTGTTTAGTAAGAGCAAAGTTCCATGGTTTGTTTCCAAGCACCTTTGTGGTTTCGTTTACATACTTCTAAAGGACTTTAGTGTAACTACGCAACTATTGACGCTTTATTTGTGTATTTATTCATTATTTACAAATATTCTTGCATGAATAACTCTCAATGCTGAGTGTTGAATATGAAATTGAAAATAACGATCGTTGGGTGTAAGCGATAATTGGGTTTTTGTGCAGCTTTTCCCGTACACGCTTTTTGGCTTGACTCGCTGTAATATTTTTTAATTAGAAGCTTTTAACGAAGTTATC
>JAGTTH010005076.1:0-11687 GCA_022606485.1 Agraylea sexmaculata | reverse complement strand
AATTTAATAAAGAAATTGTATAATAAAAAACTTTAAAACGGCTAATGTTAATACAAATTTTAACATTTTGAATTATTAGGCGGTTAGATTCAATTATTTATGTATATTGTTATATTAGATATTTAAAAAAATATATCAACTTTTATAGTTTGATTTCCATGCTGCATATCAATTTACCATAAAACTCAAGACTTTTATATTATTCATTAATATTTTGATTGAAATTTGACATTTTCGACTTAAAAACTATTGATGTTGAATATCATTTAAATAATATTTTTTCTCTAATAATATATCTATTGTATAGTATTTGTTAAAACCACGAGGCGTTAAATACCTATACAAACGGTATAATATTTAACCAGGTGCCAAAATATTTTTTTGTCATAAAAAATATGAAAGGAATACATCTCTTTCATTCAAAAAATTGGGTAAGTAAATACTCGAATATCACCATAATTTATTCAAGTGTAAATGAAACACGCCCTTTGAAAGGGATTTTATCGACCTGAGCATATTTTTTTCGGCGAAGCGAGATCCTTTGATGGGGGAATTTATTAATAGCATCGTAATTGATGTGATATTAGGATTCCACAATAATTTGTCTAATTAACACGAACACCAGGATCAATATCCGGCAAGTGGCCAAATAATTCTCAGTCACATTGTGGAAGGAAATGGTCTTCAATCGAGTCAATTACCGTCAACTTAATGGCGAGACTATTCCCTATTTACATACAACTGCTTGAATTAACGTTCTTCCTTATATAGAAAGACCCACTTCCTGCCCGAGGGTCCTGAATAAATTCCAGTTTTCACCACGAACCTCCACCTCTCCCGCAGGAATCATTCGGGGTGACCACAAGTATTGAAATTGAAGATTCCAATTAGGAAGGGTAAAGAATTAATTTTTAATAAATCGGAAAGCGATGACTAAGACTAGCGCTTAGCTGATAAAAAAGAACTGATATTTTTCAAAAAATTGAGGGGAATTTTATTTTTACGCACCTTACGAGAATTCATTAAAAATATGATAAAGACATGATTTATTGGTTTTATTCGTAAATTGGTTGATTGTATCCAAGCCCAGACTATGAGTGGAAAAAATAAGATACATTTTTATTACATTTGAGATTTTTTTGTATCCTATAGAACTAACTTATAAAATGGAATTATTATATTCGATATTTTTTCATGTACCCTGGATTCGACCACGTTCAATTATATAATTTCTCCTTGCATACAAGTTTATAATATTCAACAAATATATAATTTAAGACAATACAAATTAAATCATGATCAAAGGTATGAGAATATACTGTTTTTGCAAACTTGTAGTTTGTACCAAAATTATAAACACATTTTAACCTTAATTTGAAAGATTATCTATCTTCTTTATTGTTTAACTATTAACCATGTTTTCCAAATGTCAAAACTTAATTATGCCCAGAAAGAAAATATCACTGATCACAACCATTTGTGGTAGGATAATTCCTCTATGAGAGTATGGTTTTTTATATTTGTTTGATGTTTTTTTAATTCTTTTTTATTTTATAAACCATCGTAATGTTACTGTGATTATCTGTATGGTTACTATGGTTGTAATTTATATAAATAAAATAAATAAATAAAACAACCGAGGCGTTTAGAATCAAAATATACTAAATCTAGTCAAAGCAGAAAAACATACACATTCTCTGGAATCTTCAATTTTTAACATCAAAATGAAGGAGAGTTAAATTAATTTAATAAATTGAGATATAACAAGTAAGGCTTAAATCTCTGTTATGACTAATATTTGAAAATTAAAATAAAATTGGATTTGGTAGCTTTTGAAATTTAACATTATTTAATAATTGAGATAATTATTGCAGTACTCCAATACAACAAAATAGATTTGGGTATCATTGAGCATGCAATTTTTTTAAATAAAAATTTACACTAACCAAAAAAATACCCTAGAAGATGAAGTACTAATAAGAATATCATATTATTGTGAATATTTATGTATGTACCTGTAAACTGTAATTGCCGTCTAATAATTCATTAAATGAAATATTATACTTGTTGTGTTGTTGTTCAGTATTTTATTTATAAATTTAAATAATAGTTGGTAAGATTCTGGTCACCATATTGAATTATACAAACTCTATCTTTGTAGTATCTGTATAGAGAAAATAGAGTTGTATAAATCCCGCGGTATATCTGCCTTAGGGTTTCCGATAGATTTAATTCTAGACCAAGTGCTTCTTCTGTTTGCTTACACTTTGCGATTATTTTCATATTAAACAATTCACAAACAGAACTTCAATACGAGTCTTGTTTTTGTTGCAGAAAGGACTATTTTATTGGGTCATAACAAATTAGCTGGTATTCCTAATGGAAATACTTACAATATGAATAGAGAAGGCTTCGAATAGTGTTTGGCGAAGGTTCCGCAATGCTTATAAATGCCAACATTACCAACTGGAGATGAGTGAAAAAGGAATAAAAAGAGATCCCAAGTGGATTAGCATCCGAATGGAGACTCGATAGTCTAAAGTAGAAAAGTGTCTTCGGCTTTATATTCACACCTCACGGAAAAACCTATCAATGGAATGCAAGCCTTAAAGGTATTTTCAGGTTTCATAATTATTATTTATAATAATATTATATTAATAGAGTTTAGTTCGCTTGGGGCAGGATAGGCTAATTTTTATTATTCTATAAGCCACAAAGTACATATTTTAGGTTTCAATACATTAGGTTGGGTAGTAAGAAATATGAGTGAGTGGAAACTGATGGACAGTAATTTCAATAATATACTTTGGATTATCCTTTACATTTTTTTATAATATTTTTATTTATTTTACAAAACAAAAAATAAGAGGCAAGCTAGATGGATTTTTTATTGTTATGTCCTATCAAAACGATATTAAAAAAAGTCCTCATTCATAATATTACTTTGGAAAAAAAATACAATTTTGTAAATAAATAATTTAAATTTCTAATTGATTCAAAAAGTATAAGATTAATTGAATAATAGCAAATTTACATTAGATATCCAAATCAATTATAAGGAAATATTGAAGTTTATTTTCTGTTTTTTTTGCAATAATATTTTTATGTATGCTTCATTTATATTATAATATAAAATTCAATTAAGAAAATGTTAAAGAAAAGACTAATATAGTGTAAATTATCATGTTTTAAACTTAAACGGATAATTATTCTAGTAAATTGAAATATAATTTAGTAAATAATACAATTTTAGTATAAAAAAGTATAGCGCAAGGTTATGTTTGTTTGTATAAGGAAAATGGGGGTAAATGTGCCCCATAGTTTCACCATTTCAATTTTGCATTAATATGGCTTAATTCCATAAATATAATTGTCAATTTCATAAACTTGTTAGGTTAAACTATTGATTTTAATAAAATGCAGTAGAGCTTTGTTTCTTGTTACGATTTTTTTGACCAGTGAATTATTACAAAGCTTGCTCAATTAACCTAATTGATTATTTACTAATAAAAAGTTCTTATAGTAGTCAATAAAAATATGCTCTCCATATTACATAAACATAAACTACCACTATATAATTTTTAATCCCATTTATATAATATTGCTTGGTAAGTCGATACGGTGTTATTTGAAACAGGACGAAGCCTTTATTTAGTGATTTTGTGTGAAAAGAGGGCTCAGAATGTCCGGCCAGTTTCCAAGTCAACTCCGCTTTTACAGAAGTCAATTTCCTTCAGCTTTGGAAAGTTCACACTTTAAGATCAGAACTCTGACTGTAAAAGTGGCTAGCTTCAAACACAATTCCAAACTAAGATGGTCTCCGGTGTAAAAATAATAAAAAGACATTTTATCAGCGTTTAAACTGCAATCTATACGTTGTTAGACGAGACTGTTTCACTATAATACAAACAAGATAAGAGAAGACTTCCATTTTTACAATTGCATATATCATTTGTATTGATTTTCTGTTTAGTTTTACCGTTATTGAATTTACGTAGCAAATTATTAATTGTGTGTTATTAATCGGCTGTCTGGTAAAATAGATTCAGATTTGTGAACCTGAATTTTCACTTTTTAATTAGGAGGATTAAGCTTACTTATATTCATATGTAGTTTATAGTTAATATTAAAATTATTCAACGATGAGGGAAAATTAATCAATACCAATAATATAATTGATAATAAACAAAATTAATATCGAAAATATATATGAATCAAATAAATGTAGAAATCAGAGAAAAAAATCACTATAAAAAATCTTTAATATACTATCATCAATATAAAATATCACCCAGAATTCAACAGTCAGTAGTTGAAACAACTTTAGAAATAAATTATTTTTCCATTTTATTTATTTTTATATAAACGCCCAGAAGAGCTTTGTTATATACAAAAACAATAGTGCTAAAAAAAGTTAACAAAAATTTAAACATATTATATAAAAATAAATAATTGTATTATATAAAAATATGTTTGTATAAAATGTATGAATATTATGTATATAAAATTAAATAAAGTAAGGTAGCTCTTAAACAAACCCTATAAGCGGCAGAATTTGTGGAAAAGAGATGTTATCGCAAGTTCGTTGTCAAGTTATTGAATTAATCCATAGATGTATATTTACCCATGCATATTTTTTATCATTCATCTCAATATTTGTGTGATAATTTTAAATTAAATAAATTGACAATATAGCCACATAGTAAAAAATGAATTGCGCCTAAATTTAACTTGGCTATTGCTGGAAAATATTTTCAAACCCCTTTTTTGCACGGTGTATGTGCATTGGAAAACTCAATCAGAAACTACTTAAATTTGAAATATTATTATATAAATCTCAACGTTCATAAAAAACTAGAAGTAGTCTCTTTTACCAGTTTTTTAATTCTACTCGTTTAATATACCATAATATAGGTTAGGTATAAGGTTTCACAATGGAGGTTGTTTTAGGGCATCCAAATGCAAAGATGCAACTTCAACTGGAAATAGAGCAGACTTTAGTATTGTGCATTGTATAATTAATCAGACAGGCTGAAACTTGTTGTCTAAAGCTGTCTTTATGCCATTTGCCTATAACATTCTATCAACATCTTCATCTACCTGTAATTTACACATGATGGATGATTCTTAGTGCAAAGAGACGGTTCTCCATTAATGTGTTTGCTGATGTGTAAAGTGAAAAATTATCCCACCGATGTAACAAGATGACCCAATATTTTCACGACACCACCCGAGGATTATATATATTATCATTATTTTGCCCGTGATGGGATTATACATAATCTTGCATGATAATATCAAAAGATCGTAAGATTTCTTAATTATTTATATAACGAAAAATTAAATAAAAACGATAATAAACTCTCATTTAAGTAAAAATATTTTTAAAATAAAATTAAGGAGACCAAGGAAAAGGTAGTCTCTTAAAAAATATATGTACCGTATGGAAGGTCACATTTAAACGTGACGTACCGGCCATGTAACAGTCACGTAGCGGCCACGTATCGATTGTCTACCGACACTGTCAAAATAGAGGACGGAATATGTTTTTACAGCATGTTTTTTAATAACAAAATATCTGTGACCGTGATTAGAATTAGTGAAGATGATAGGAACTGGTATCCGTCGTCTATATGTGACCGCTACATGACTGGTACGTGACCGGTGCGTGACTACTCTTTAATGTTTTTGTCACTGAAATTTCCAAATTTTCTTAAAAAAATCTTTATCATATAATTTTTGATTAACAGATTTGATTTTGTCGGCTTGTTAATATTTTTTTAATATTTTATATATATATATATATATATATATATATATTGTTGTTGTTATATATATATATATATATATATATATATATATATATAAATATTTCTATTAGTGTATTTTTTCCCATAAATTATGTGATTTATTAATCATTTCAATTACGCATTGATTGAACTCCGTATTAAAATAATTAAGAGACGTAGTCTATAAACTAAATATTGTTTTACCTTATCGTATTGTATCAAAAGATTATAATATGTAAATTATATTTAATAAAGACATTTTATAATAATTAAATTTGGTATGTTTTTACAATTTTAATGAAATTAAATATTAAATGTCTGATCCGATCCGATCCAGAGCTTTTATAGAATATAGAATATATAATGGCAACTATCGATTAAATAAGTAACCTGTCCATAAAACTCTCACCGATATTGGAAGGAACTTTTCAAAAGGCACTGTCATAAATAATCTGAATAGCTATACAAATTAGGACTGGTCATTAATATTCCTCTGGTTAAATCATAAGAACTTTGAATGAAACGATTGTATCGATCACCTCCCCCCTAAAGAATTAATTATAAAGGACACCTGTAATTTAAAAATATATTTATTCAAAAAAAATTGTTTAGCTTTACATTAACAAAAAGCTCACCCCTTTGTGTCTTTATAATTCAGCATTAGAATACATCCATACTAAAAGCATCATATATAATGTTATTGTTACGAGACAAAACCTAATCATAGTGAAGTATTAATTCGATTTGAAAGCCTCTATGGCAAGGAAAACATAGTTTATAATGTAAATAAACATTTAGATACGATCAAATTAAAGCCTCTTAACTATGACACACAAATGGTGTTTAATTTCAAACATTTGTTTATTATTTCAACCCATATACTAGCTAATTAAACTCTTTAAAGAGACCGCACGATAGTTGGGCACATTATTTGAACTTTATGTATCAATTACTTATGAAACGACTGAGAAATGCAAATGTAATCGTTAAAGTTCCGAATAAAATCAGAACTCTTAGTTTGGGATATATAGCGTGGACTTTTACCACATTTTACTGTTGTAATTATAGTCGTAGTAATGCAGTTTTGATTATATGGCATTATTTAAACTCCTTGCTATGGGAATAGGGGTTGTTTCTGAAAGAGCAATGGGTGTAAATCAGGAATTAACAACGAGTCTAGAAAGTCCAGTATCAGAAACATAACGCCTCCACAACCCCATAAAAAATGTTGGTTAATCGTGAATGAGAAAATTTTATAAGTTAAACTATAGCTGAAAATGAAAACAATATATTTATCTATTTCATTAAAGCTGTCATTATAAATACCGTCACTATTTTTAATAAATCTTAGCGGAATTTATATAATATTTCTAAGAGCAACAGACTTCAGTTTTTAAGTTCTTCAGTTAATCAGTGAAAATACATATTTTAAAGGAGGATAGGGTATGGAAAAAATATTATAAAATCAGCCTTTATATTTAATTAATGTTTTAGGTCACATCTTGTTAGCAGTAATATTTATTTCAGCTAATAATCATGACCATCCATATAAAAAATTGAAAAAGTAACCGTATTATGAGGTTGTCTATATTAAATTGGATTATTTCAATAGACTGATTTAGTCTTATTAGAATTGAGTTATTTTTTTTAAATATAGCATTGTAATCTTGTGCAGAGATTTATAAAGTTTATTTAACATTTTAATTGTATTCTACTAGAATAAATAACAGCTACAAGTCTATTAAATAACCGGTTGGGCACGTTCGACCTAAAAACGAGCAGAAATAGTGACAAAACTTATCTAAACGTCACATAACCAAGATGGCGAGCAATCAAAATGGTAGCAGGACTTCCACCCCACCCGTAATTAAGCTATAATTTTTAATTAAGGCTTATCGATATAAGTTTTGCAGAACACACTATTAATAATATAATGTCCTTCAAGGTATAAACGTGATGACTTTAGGTTTATCCCGTGTCATCCATAAAACGTGGTCGTCCTTTTCGACCACTTATCGTAAAATGTCAAATATATTCTGCGATTGTAAACGTAAAAATTTTGCTCGCGGAGGAGTTTCGGGATAATTTTAAGTGTAGCCATCATAAATTCTCACAACGATAAAGTTGTAAGGTGAGCTGAATTCCCATAAAATAACACTCTTATTAATACGCACTCGAATCACATCGAAACAAGGAATTTATTTACCTTGATTTAAAGTCGTTCGCATTGTTTCTCAGTTTAATGGCGACACTAAAACTCCTTTATGTCTTACATCGTGATTTGAACAAATACCCGGCTTGTTAAATACTATTCCATCTCAATTAATGTAACTGAATTGACTTGTACTGTCGTATATGTGAATAGGAAAGAATAAGGCTTTGTTGAAGTTGCCTTTCGTTGATTGCTGTCATTATGAAGCTGCAACATTAGTAATATTATATTTCTACAAAGAATATACTTCTCATACAATGTAATGATAGAAACATCTATAATGGGAGTCCTAGTTTTCCAGGATTTGATGAGTTTTCTATATAAATATTTTGTTAAATTACTAATTTAATTTTTACACTTACTTTTAGTCAATCGAATTAATTTTTTTTAAATGTCCTGTTAATATATTGAAAATTATAATATACATTTTCAAGCTCAGTTTTCCTTTAATAATATATGTCTAAAATAGCAAATGTGATAAAGGACTTGCAGAAAATATGTACATATAATTAACGACATTCATACGTTATATTACCGATTTTTAATATATGGCACAGTTTGATAAAGTCTTAAAAGTACACAGAATTTTCAAACTATTTTACTACCCCAAAACATTGGATTGGTTGAAAGACCCGCACAAATAAAATACGAACACCTTAGAAAACTATAATGAATATATTTATGAACTCCATATATTTTATCCATTTTACTGTACTTTTTAATATAAGAAATCATATGTCCATTTTGATTACTTTTTTCATAATATTTTATTTTCTGTGAAAATTTTAACGAGTGTTGATTATCATTAAAAAAATTATACAAGCTTCAAATCAATTCAAATTTAAAGACAAATTTGGTTAATTGTTTTTTTAACTGAGCTATCGGTGATCTAGTATTATATATGTGTCTAATAATCGCTCCAGTATTTAATTTACATTTGAGAAAACCAGAGTAACCCTATACCGAGAGATAATTATTATTAATTCCAATCTATTAGTGAAAATATTCACTGTAATGTGACTGCGTGTGATCTTAGAATTTAATATAAGTATGGCTGGAATAGTTTATCGATAGCGAACATTTAAATTTCCGATATTGTAGTGAAGGGAATTCATCATTATAGATACGTAATAGGCTTTCGCGCTTGAAGGCTCTATTCATGGATTGGGAATGTGTTTACTTTAGACGCCTCCAAAAACAAGCCGAGCCAAACCACAAATGTTTTCCCATCGATCAGCCAACCACTTATTTCAAAATAATTCATATTATCTAATATTGTGAATATGCGTATAACCTTTGCTTTTGTATCACTATTGTCTATTTACTTGAACATCCAACTCGATATTAATTTAATGTGGGTTTTGTAATAAAATAATCTTTTAACACCTTACGGTTCAGGTGTTAAGAGAATAATTTCGTGTTAGATCGCCTTGTGGCCCAGTGGTTAGCGTAACGGATTCGTGAGTGAAGACTCCCGGGTTCGATTCACGGCACCGGAGTCACTTGGCAGATCTAGCTTAGCAAACTAGATCTTAAGTACTCATTGCTGTGTGGTGGCCTGGGAAACCATCTCTACTATATTCTCCCGTAAAGGCCAAGGTGCCCTGGCCAACCCCTTATAAAGGGACTCCCGTCAATAGGGAAGGCGTCAAGATTTTTTTTTGTTTAGATCATGGGTTTCATTCGTATGTTTTTAATCTATTTTATTATTTATTTACTTATTTACGCCCCGAGAAGTTTTTTTTAAGAGACTCTTTTTACACAACAACGTGTTAATTGTCTGTCGGTGATCTTAACTATTACTAGTTACACAGGTCATCGACTTATCAGTATTTACTTTAGAATGCAGAAAATCAGAGTAAACCCGGATCAAGACGATCGATTGGGATTTTATTAATATTATTTCCGATCTCCCAGTCGTAATAACCACAGTATTTGTAGCCACGCTTCTTATCCCCTGAACTATTACGCTGGTTTTACATTTTACATATTATTTATTTGTATTTATAAATAGTAGACGCCAGAATAACCCTGGGTATGGGTTAACATAAAACCAATATACGATCCCTTATTATTTTTCCTCACCCCCTTTGAGAATTATTAATTTAATAATTTAATATTTTTCTACTTTTATTATTCCAAAAAAAGAATGCCAATCAGATCTTAGCGCATATTTCTTATTTTCATCGGACTTTTTACTGTGAAATGATAAAAAAATGTGACATTAAAGTGTATTAGTGAGTCGTACTAGAGCTGATACAAATAGAGCTGGCCGGCTAGAACTTGTTAGTAATTGTGTAAACCTGCTCTATTCGTATACGCACTGCACGTACAAACTCTCATTAGGCTTGTGATTCCTAGGCGTGCGTCATTGTAAACGTACACCGTAAAGACGGTAATAGAGTTGGGTTGCTGTACTTTTGATCGGTGTTTTCTTAATTAGTGCCTCGTCCGAGGCTCAGACAAGGCATTAACTAACAATAAATCGATCATAAGTGTAGGTAAGTAACTCGATTATCGTTTTTACGGTGTATTTTTACAGTAAAGTATGCATATTTCGAGGAAGAACCTTAAATTTTATAGATTTATGCGACATTTCAACCAATCGCTGTTTTAATTTTTAACGATAACAATGAAACGAGAAGACGACTGTCTCTAATTCCAATCCTCCATTAGCAGAAGTGGTCTTAATCCGACTGAAAACAATGTTGATTTTTGGATTACGTACAAGTATTGTAGACATGTAATAAAGATTGCGTCAGAAAGCTGCACTTCGGTCAGTAAGCTTGTTGGGAATAAAAGTAATAATGGATTTTTTAAGGCCCTACTCGAAGGTTTTATCGTTTACTCTGAAGGGACGCATATAACGTAAAGCCTTATAAAACACCCACTCTTACATTTTAATATATTTTACAGAACGACCTCGTAAACCAGAAAACTTATTAAATATATATTATGTAGGTGGGACGTCAATTTTGACCGCCGGAACGGGTTATCGCTTTTTGAATACACAAATAAATTAAACTGACGTAAAAAGGAGCGGTTTGCTGATTTTAATCCATCTTTAATAGAATGTTGGTTTTGAACTACAAGATTTGGTCATTTTTTAAAAAAAATGTCGTTTTTTTAACACGTTCTCAAACATTTTTTTCATGACATTTTGAATCAGAAATATTGTTTATAGGGATAAAAAAATCAAATTATTATTTTTTGGATAATAACCATTTTTTAAATAATCTAGTGTCATGGAACATTTATGGTTAAAATAAGAAGAAAACATTTTTTTTTGCATTTTATAAATGTACTTAATTATTATATATAACTAACTATTTGCAATTAACACGAGAATGTAAAAAAAAAGAATTATCAATTTTACTTAGGACACTACATTAAAATTAAAAGCTACTTTAAAACCAAACAATAATATCAAACTAGATTTCAGATTTCTGTTTCCCCTGTTCATAAAAAAATATTCGTTTGTTTTAAAATTTATTTATTTAAAAAAAATAAAACATTAATTATTGTACAAAAATAAAACATTATTTTTGTACAATAATTTATGTCAACAGACATGGTCTTTGGACTCATATTCAAATTTCTGTTATACAATTTCTTTATTAAATATATGTAATTTATATTTATTGTTTTGATTCAATACATTAAGATGTTGCAATATTAAGTTTTAA
>JAGTTH010005072.1:0-12290 GCA_022606485.1 Agraylea sexmaculata | reverse complement strand
ATCAGCAAAATCAACAGAATGATGAAATACCCTGTTATTTGTATTATATTCAAACAAAACTGCAATTCCAATAAATACGATAATATAAAGTAGTGAGTATTATAAGAATAGAGTTCCTATGGTCTTATTCAGTGAAGTGGTCAAGTCATATGGCTATTGTATTGTGAACATAATATATTACTAATATCCTAATTTACCGGTTGTATTTTTATTTAAAAACTTGCCACTAAATATGATCCACATATGTGAGATGTTTAAAAAAAATTTTTTTTTCATTAAATAACTATTATTATTAAAATAGGGTATTTTTTTTCAATAAATCACACAGAGGCTTCGAAGTTTATTATTAGCTGCAATTAAACAAGCGGATGACAATAAATACTATCGTCATTTTAAATTATCAATATTTATTTCATTTACTGATTATTTCAATTAAATAACCATTCTTAGAATTCATACTACCACTTAATACCTCGGATATCGTTCAAGTGGTTTGGTAAAAACACTTTTATATTAAATTGAACTGATATTTCTGTTTCTTGGATTATTTTTTTCATTGATTTTTTAAAATCCAAAAACCCTCAAATACCTGATATTTTTCAAGGGCTTATTCACTCTTATAATTATTGTGTGATATTTTTCAAAAACTTTTAGTATTCTTTAGACTTTCAACGCCATAACATTATTTTTTTGTGTATTTCTATAAGATGAAACGACGCGACGGTAATACAATTTTAAATATAATAGCTGATTTTGTTTTATTTGTGAGAAGTCACTATTGAATAGTGATTTTGTTAATTAAGTGTGTGGTTTGAAAACTTTAAAGACTTCTATAAAATGAATAACGGAAATTTTCCCATTAATATCAGTCAGTGCACCTCGTAAAAATAGTAGCGGTGACAAAAAATGGAAAATTATCGACACAAGGTCAGTAACGCAAGTAATCTAGAATTTAAAGACAATATCATAAAAATAGTAGAGAAACGAAAGGATTAAAAATTTGTGGAATTGTCCACTAGTTACTATAATCATAGTTAGATAATCATAAATAATATAATCATTCGATGAAGGAGATTTATAATTATAATGAAAAATATCCTTAGTATATTACGTATATGCGAAATGTAATGTATGAACTAATTAAAAATACAAATTATTAATTGTAAATGATTTTATAACTAATATTCAAACAAAACTGCAATTCCTATAAACACTATAGAGTATGGTCATATTAAGTGAAGTGGTCAAGGAATGAATGCTTAAAATAATATCAGTTGGGAAACCTAGTCACTTGACATATTTAAATACTTATCGTAATTTACCGGTTGTATTTGTATATATTTATTTTTGCCATTTGATATGTAATATAAATAATATAATAGAATGTAATAATAAAGCAATATTGTAAAGGTAGTGGTGCGAGTGTCTGGCAATGAAGCTGCTAGTAGTAGTAGTAGGTATAGTAGTATAATAGATATTGTGGGTGTGTGCGTGTCGGTGTAGTAGTGTGTGTGAGGGAGCTAGGATGAGAGTGTGTGAGTGTGATGCATAGTAGTGTGTGTGTGACTTATCATCTCCAAGTATTTCAAGAAGGACATTGAAGACAGCGATAACTCCGTGTATCGCCTTCCCGTGCGCTTCCCCTCCGCAAATCTTCCCTACAAGAACAATTTTTAGCTTGCCCCCTTTTAAATATTGCATTATTCATATTTAAAAAATACTCGTATGTTGATAACACAATGGGGCACGTTTTTCCGAAAACAGTGAAACGATATAACATTTGAATAAAGAGATATTAAATAAAAACCTTAAAAAAACGGTTTTTCGGCCGTCCTGTAAAGTTGTGTTTTTCGACTCATCGCCGTCTTAGCGGAGCCCGTCGATATGTCAATTTAATTGTAGTATCATTAGGTGTATTAAATTATTCGACTATGGAATTGCTCTCAAATAGTGGATGCGCTTTTTTAAAATAATTAATAATATATATTATATTATTATATCATACTGCAATGCCACTAGAGCATTATGGGAGATCCCAAGTCGCAGTTATGATAATGCAGCAATTATATATTTTAGGATTGGTTGTTTTAAACAGTGGGCTACGTAACTATCGACCGTATTTAATATAATATTTAAGTCGTGATAGTATGGTGTGTATACAAATAGACTAGAGATTGGTAGATTTGGTGTACACAAGCTCTATTCGTATACGCACCGCACGCACTCTCATTACACTATTATATTGAATATGTGCCAAAGTCAAACGAATACCATAATATTTTATGTACAAGTATGTCGCTCGATCTTCTTTCCTAATTGTTATTTATTTTTTATATAAATACATATTATATTATACTGCAGTACCACTAGAGCATTACGGGAGATCCCAAGTCGCAGTGATAATAATGCAGCAATAATATCTTTTGGGCTCGGTTGTTTTAAACAGTGGGCTACGTAACTATCGACCGTATTTAATATAATAGTTAGTCGTGATAGATATAGTGTGTATACAAATAGACTAGAGATTGATAGTATTGGTGTACGCGCATACACACCGCACGCACACACTCTCATTACGCTTTTATATTTAATACGGCCGTATGTCCATTTACTACTATTGAAAATTTCATTTGAAATAACCTAATATAATTTTATCATCATACATTTTTCATTTGCCAAAAAAGAATACAAAAGAAGTAGCAACAAGAACATATCCCATCGGAGCTCCGATGAATTATACGCAAAACAGCTACATTGAAACAAACTACTATTTGTCTACAAATTAAATTAATTATATTTTTGGCTATTGATATATTTTTTTACACCGACATACTTCGCTTTCAGAGCCATGGCCCGCCGAAATGTTTACAGCAATATCCTTACACACATTTTAATTTTTATTTTTATTACCAATTAGAGTAGCAAATTTTTTACTTTACCTTAAACTATTTTAACTTCATTAGAAAAAAACCTAGTATTATACATCTATGTTGTTTTTTGTAATAGTGATGTTGAAAATAAGATCTTTAACTGAGGGTATTTAAATGATAGTTTATCCTATGCATACATTTCAGATTAAGTCATTTAAAACTAAAGACCAAATAACTGTGGGAGTTTTAATAAAAAAAATGATTATAGCTTGAAATAAATAAATAAATCATCGGTGCACCTGCTCGGCAACACCAATATTAGAAGGCCGTACAATTGGATGATAAATATTAAGCAGATGAGTCTGACAGAGAGTATCTTTATGGGAAGGCGAAACGCTACCGAAGGATTGGGCAAGTTCGATAATTTGCCCGCTCCACAAAAAAGGTGACGTTAGCGTGTGCAGTAACTATAGAGGGATATCCCTACTATCAGTTATGTACAAGATATTCGCCAAGGTTTTAAAAAATAGGCTAGCAGAATACGCGGAGGAATGCTTGGGAGACTACCAAGCCGGATTTAGACCCGGGCGTTCAACAATGAACCAAATATTTACAATTAGGCAAATATTAGAGAAGTGTAATGAGGCCGACGTGGAGACTCATCACTTGTTCGTAGATTTTAGGCAGGCATTCGACACAATCGATAGGGATATTATTTACAGCACGATGAGAGAGTTTGGGTTTCCCGAAAAACTCATAAGTCTCTCAAAAATGACGCTGACAGACACCAAAACTACGTACGGATAAATGGTGTACTGTCGGAGTCTTTCATCACCAGAGCAGGCGTAAAACAGGGGGACGTGATATCCCCCCTGTTATTTTCATTAGTTTTAGAAAAGGTTATGCGTCTTGCAGGTTGTAGCAATAAGTCTAATATCTTCTATAAGTCTTTTCAGGTACTCGCTTTCGCAGACGACGTAAATATTATCGCTAGAACTAAGAACGTGTTAATTGATAAGGTTAGAGCAATAAGGGATGCCGCTAAAATAGTAGGATTAGTTATAAACGTAGATAAAAGTCAGTATATGCATGTGACATCCAACTCGGAATTGGTAGCACATCGTAGCCTGAAGGTAGACAATGACCACTTTCAGCAGGTTGACTCCTTTGTATATTTGGGAGCAGTGGTCACTAAGGAGGCTGGAAATAACCAGGACATAAACTCTCGCCTGCAAAGTGCTAATAGGGCGTATTTCGGCTTAGTACGCTTGCTCAGATCAAGATATCTAAGTAGAAGTACCAAGGTAGAATTATACAAGATGCTAATTAGGCCAGTACTAACCTACGGTGCAGAAACATGGGTTATTACCAAAACTGAAGAGGATAGGCTACTTAGGTTCGAGCGGAAGATTCTTAGAAGGATCTTGGGTCCTGTTCAGGAGGCACCGGGACTATTTAGAATTAGACGGAACGATGAGATTTACTCATTATATAATAGCGTGAACGTAGTGCAGTTCATTAGGGCTTTAACATTAGGTTGGGTTAAAGAGCAGGAGGGATAGTATCGGAAATACTATCCAGCAAGGCTGTGGGTAAGAGAAGGCAGGGTAGACCTAGGCTAAGGTGGGCGGACGAATTTTATAAGGTAGTTAGGAGTTTAGGAATTAATAACTGGAGGAGCGCGGCCTCCAATAGAAATAAGTGGAAGATGCTGGTGCGGGAAGCCTTGGTTCATCACTGAACTGGAGTGCTTATGATGATGATGATGATGAGTCTGACAGAGGCAACATTAACTGTCTCACTCAGACTCGTCTGCTTGGTCCACCATCTTGATATTTATACATCCAAACATTCTCAAAAAACACCATCATACTACCCATTTTATTTCAAATAAAAGTGATTGATTTCATTTTAAGTAATTTTATTTTTAAAAAATACATAAATTTTGAGGTTTCTCAGATAGCTAAAAAAAAATAACACGAAATTTAATTTAAATTCGCTTAGATCATTACATCAGGCACGGTGATTGTTTTTTTTTTCTTGCAAAAATATAATTTAGGACTTGAAAGGATATTGAGATTCTTCTGTCTAAAATTTAAAAAAATGATGATGCTTATAATAATAATAATATACATATGATTGAAATGAAGTCACTATTATGATAAATGTATATTTTTCTATCGATAACATTGGATAAAGGATCTCTTAATAACTAAAAACATACTGAGAAAACACATTCCCTGCACATTGTTTTGATTGGATAAAATATTTCACTTAATAACAACATTCAAAAATGACTGATTGCATTAAAAAATTTGATACTAATTTCGTAGACATACAATTAGAAATCAACAATGGGTGAAAACCCTGTAAAAATAAGACATTTCAGTGCGACTTATCAATACATTCTATGGCAGTTATCAAGCATTTACAAATTCAATTGTTAGTTTAATATTAAATGGAGGCCTTACAGTATATTTATAATAAAATAAAATTGTGCATTGAAATAATATAAGGAGAATGTTCATATCAACAGAACTTTTGTCATCCAGTCATTATTGTGTTTTGTGCAAAACGAAAAGCTCAGTCATTAAATGGAAAGATTTTCAATTTCGCCTGTGGAATTATAATATTTTGCATGAACATTAAAACTATAAATGCTATAACATTACATATTAATAGTCAGATATCACAGACTAAATTTCAAATTATCAATATTTCCTGCACATAGAATCGGAACAAAAATCATTAAGCAAAGATTTTAAAAAAATAATAAAAAATATTTATTTCATAAGGACAGATCAGTCATTGTAAAATTCCTACAAAACATCTACAATAAGCTTACAGCAAAATCAAGCAGACTTTACAATTCAAACATTCTCTCTGCAATTGTGATAGTTTACCGTTGAGCATATTTGTATTTGATTTGAGCCGAACAATAAATTCTCTACATTCAACAATATCATCCGATTATATAATAGTGTTTTTTGTGTGTGTTTATCACTAAATTTTCTATTACCAATAGCACAAAGTCACATTGAAAAATTTGTTTAACTATATACACATTTTTAATGTCAATATCATTGTCAAAAGAACAAAAATAACATTGCACGTGATTCACTCGTCGTCCTCCTCTTTATATTGGAAGAAAGATAATTTAAGTTCATTAATCGGCATCATGATTTCTTTTCCTAAGGCTGGTTGTTGCTCGTTCAACGGTTGGTCTCGTAAACCTGGACAAAAGATCATTATTATAGGGCAGAGTTAATTATTGATAATATTATTTGACATACTTCTCCAATTTTCCAGGCATTCATTGTAAAATTGTGCCCTTTCTGGTTTTTCGAGTACTTGATTAACATGGACCAATCCTATGTAATCGTACTCCAGTCCGGAATATCTCTCCCCGAATATTTTAAGATCTGTAAATTGTAATCAATTGTAGAACCATAAAAAGAATAAATCACAATTGTAGAGCACTGCATGGCTTACATTTTTATTATACATATTGCTTTTATTATTCGGTAAAATGTATTATTCTATCTGAATTTTCAGATAATAACAGAAAAATCTTATAACATAATAAAATTACTAAAATAAGTTTGTGATATGAATACAATAATTGAGTTTAGATGTATATCATATAAAGTTTTGTGTAAATATCAGAGCTCGAACACATTATACCCACTTGGACTAGGTTTGAATATAACACACGAGACTGCTTTAAAGACCAATTACTTATAAAATGTTAGCATTTATTCTTAAACCAAGATAATCAGTGTGACATTTAATACTTACTAATTTCTATGGACCTAAAATAAAGCTTCTCAGCAGCAGAATGCATTTTCATATGGTAATTATAAAGAGACGCCAAATGGCCAATGGAAAGTCCCACTTCATAATCGTCAGAGCCTAAGAGTTCTTCTTTAATAGCAATTGCCCGCAATTGCATAGCTTCTGCTTCCTACAAATCAATATAAAATTATTTTAACAGTGTTTTAAATATAAAATGTAAAACTGAGTGAAAGTTACCTGGAAATTGTGCATACTTTGATATAATCTTCCTAAATTGCCGTAATGCTTTGCTGTTTGAACATTTTTTTCTCCGAATTGTAATAAAGTCATATCCAGCGCCGTCCTATGTAATATTTCTGCCTCATCCAATAATCCTGCAATAAATATATAATTATGAAAAATGCACATTATTTTGAATGTAATTACTAACTTGCAGATTCTTTATCATCTGGAGTGTCTAATGCGATTTCTTCTAAAATAAGAGCCTTCACTCGTTTCGATGTCGCTTTCATTAAATTACCGGCCATAAGTAGATTCTAAAATGTTGAATTTTATTAATTAACTAGCATAATAATTCTGGAGATAAGGTTTGTGGTTACAGTTAAGTACATCCTGCTCGAATATTGATGCAATCGGCTAGTACAACTAGGAGATCAGAAGAAAAATGGAGAGCCCACCTGTCAGTTATCTGTGTAACTTTAATAGTTATAAATAGATCACCGATAGGTTAAAATAAATTTTAAAAAATACACATTTGATCAGGGATGTTACACAAGTCAGTTTACCAGAAGCGAAATGGGAGTTTTTGAATTTATTTGACAACTTGAAATGGGAGATACAAGTGGCGCTCATCCTCAATATGAGTCCTTAGGGAATCGGAAAAGAATATCCATAACATCCCTTATATGCTATAACCTATATGTATCATAAAATAAAATAATAGGATTGTAAACATACATTAAACATTATAATAGCTTTATCGACATGTTCTCTGGCTTTGAAAAATCTACCCGAAGAATACTCATGTACGTATAGGGCATAAGATAAGTCTTCGTGTACAGCAGCTACGTGTAAATTATCTCCTATAAAAACTGATTTTAAAACTGCTAATGCTTCCTAAAATGATACAATATTGATAAAAAAAATATTCTCAAACACAATAAGTTTGAAATTACCTCATAAACGGTGACACTGTGAAGAATAGAGTCAACATTTATTAAGTAAAGTCCATAATCTCGTACAGTAAAGGCATATTTGGGATGACAATGACCGAAGCACTGTCGGGATAAGGCCACCGCTTGTTGCATGAGAAGTCCGGCACGCTTGAACTCTCTCATCATAACACAAGCTTTACCACTAATTCTCAACACATCCACACTGATTCTGGTAAAATATTACAATGTGTTATATCAACAATTTACTGAAATGTAAGGACTGACTGAATACTCACTGTGGGGGAGTGTCTTCTTTTAAAAGTTTCAAGGCTTTTGTACTCCACAGGTAGGTAGCTTTGTAATCACTCCTAACATATTGTAAAATAGCAAACTCTTTATAAAGTCTCAAAAGTAAATTATTCATTTCATCGTCTTCATTGACTGGCTCGGGGATTTCGTCTATTAATTTACAATACGCCGATTTCTTCCTCCTTTCCCTTTTATTTCCAGGTAGTGGGTTTGAGTTCGGAGACATTTCAAATCTAGTGTTCACTGGTTTAGAGTCGGTAGTTTTTTGTTGACACAGTTGTAGCGTTTCGTCCGTTATGCCAAGGAGTAACAAGGTGAAATTGAATGTGTCCATCACCCTCGGAAAACAGTAATATGCTGTTTGTGTATGCAATAATCTAAAATTACTCAATACATAAAACGACCACAAATAAACATTTTATCATTGTCTTACCTATAACAGCATTCTAATGTTAAACTTAGAGATTTGGGTGTTTTAGGACCGAAAAGACAAAGATTTCTACATGCCGAAAGTGCGAATTCGGCTTCCATATACCACGCGCCTTCATTAAAAAAACTACCTGTAACATTTTACATTGGATTATAATTAAATCAGTGCATAGTCATATTTATAAATATATATATCAACCTATTCTCAATCCCATGTCGATTAGATATCTAGTTGTCTGAAGTGAATTGGGTTTCCTTTTATAATCAAGAGATTTTAAAACATACCCTTGCGCAAGACGAAATCCTAAATTACGATCAGCGGCAATAACCCTCTGAAAAATATAGTTTAAAAAGAATCATCACACTGCGACAAATGCAAAAGGCACTCAAAATACATACGACAAACCTGAAAACACATCAACAGGTTCAGTCTTCGGCTGTCAGCTTTTAAAACTTTTAAAAATAAATCAACGTCGATGCTCAGCAATTTTCCTTTCTCCTTAAACATCTGTAAAAAATTACAATCGGTTAAATTGTTTTCAGAGCCTATCAGAGAAATATCAACATTCTCAATTACATTTCATCATCAATTCAATAGTTTTAATACCCTCCTTAATCAATATTACCGAATTCCCAATAACTAATAATCCGAACAAACACTACATCTCCATTTAATTCACCCGAAGACGATAAACTATTATTATAACCATATTTATACGCTAATAATTATAATTCGCTGTCATTACGTATTAATTCTAAATAGATCCATAGCTTATATGAGATATTTAAAAAAAAGTTAAAATTGAGATTGAAAAAATATCAACTTTAGCGATACCACCGATATATTAGCAGGCCATACAATTGAAAGTGTAAATATCAAGATGGCGGATCAAACAGATGAGTTTGACTGAGGCGACATTGTAATCAAGGTGATAAAAAGTAAAAGTAACAGATTACTGTGTACATGGCTCTTCATTAGAAGAGCCATGTACACTTCTATCAATAATTCAGATGAACTAAAATTTAGCCCATGTCAACAATTACAGTGTTGCCACACTCAGACTTGTCTACCTGGTCCGCCATCTTGATATTTATAAATGCAGTTGTATGGCCTGCTAACATATCGGTGGTACTGCATTACATTTTTATAATTATTTGGTATATTTTCTAAAATCGATATCACCGATATATTAGCAGGCCATACAACTAGATGTATAAATATTAAGATGGCGTACCAAGTAGACGAGTCAGGGTGAGACAACAGTAATTCTCTATATAGGTGTACATCGCTCTTCATTACTGTTGTTTAAACATTGTTAATCACTTTGATTACAGCATTCCTTTAGCCAAACACATCAGCTTGGTCCGCCATCCTGATAGTAATAATATCTGTAGTATCGCCTCAATCCCTTCTTTGGATGTACATAATATCTTTCCAATAAGGTATCCAAACTGATATTAATTGGTGGTAAAATAATGAATGAATCGTCTTTATTAATTTATTTTGAAGCAAAGTACGGAGAATAGGATTTTCAGGGAAATGTGTTTGTTTTGTGGTTTATTTTCAGCGTCACTAATTTCTATGTACGCTGGTCGACGACCGTTGAAATACTCTTTCAAATAATATTCAATTAAATAAAAACTAATTTCTTTGCCAAACGACGATGAAATGCAAATATTTACATTTGTGCCAACGATCTTGCACATGTTATAAATAATTGTTTTTTTTTAGAAATGTTTGTTGCGTGGTAACAAAGAAAATGTTTTTTTTTCAAAATCGCGTCTACTTTGAGATAATCCACGGTCCATTTGATGAATTCTCAATGTCGTCGTTAGTGAGAGACATTTTGTGAATAAAATTCACGTCGCAAGGTCAATGTTTTTTATATTTTCTCACCGCAAAATGCACACAGGCTTTGTTGACTTTGTTTAATTTTAAGCGATTGGAAAACTGTGTCAAATAAACTATATTTATAGAAATAGTAATGGTGTTGTTCAACCGTATTCGTGCAAAACAATGGCGTGCTATTTTGACTACATGGAGGAATTTTTAGATTATATAAATATTTAATTTGGCGGACGTTGTGTATTTTATTAACAATTACCAACAACTAATTATACGAACAAACACTATAATCTTCATTTAATTCACCCGAAGACGATAAACTATCATTATAAACATATTTATACGCTAATAAAAATAAGCCGCATTAATTTTAAATACATATATATCCGTAGTTTATATGAGAATTAAATTAAAAATTGAGGTTGAAAAAATATCAATTTTAGCGATACCACCGACATATTAGCAGGTCATACAACTGTATGTATAAATATCAATATGGCGGACCGAGTGGACGAGTTTGACTGAGGCAACATTGTAATCAAGGTGATTAAAAGTGTTCACACGATCTGACATATGTATACAATTGCAATGTTGCGACATTCAAACACATCTACTTGGTCCGCCATCTTGACATTTATAAATGCAGTTGTTTGGCCTGCTAATATATCGATTTGAGTGAGACAATTAGTGATTTCTCCGTCAAGCTCACCTACTTTCAAAGTCGATACCACCGATATATTAGTAGGCCACACAACTAAATGTATAAATATCAAGATGGCGGACCAAGTAGAAGAGTCTGAGTGCTTGATCGAGGTGTACATCTCTCCTCATTACTGTTGTTTAAACACTGTTAATCACCTTGATTACAGTGTTGCCTCAGAAAAACTCATCTGCTTGGTCCGCCTTCTTGATATGTATACACGTAGTTGTACGGCCTGCTTATATATATGCGGTATCGACTTTAAACAATTAAATATGAATAAAAAGAGAAACCTGTTCTTAGCCGATGTTTTTAATGAGTAAATTATCAGGTAAATGTGTTTATTTTCAGCGTTACTAATTTCTATATCAATTAATAATTCGATGTCTAAAGTAATGGATTCCCAGGTACACGTCACCGTAAATACGATAGTTTTTTGTTAGTTAATGGCACGTCTGAGCCTCGGTCGAGGCACTAATTAACAAAAAACCTATCAAAAGTACAGAAAAGCAACTCTATTACCGTCTTTACGGTGTACGTTTACGGTGACGCACGCCTAAGAATCCCAAGCTTAAGTAACACAATAACGTAACAACAAAAAAAACTAATATGGCATATTAATAATATTGTATATGTTTGCACCCAAATATTATTATAATAATAATACACATACTCATAGATATAAACATAAGATATCGCATGTGTGACTAAATGCGTGGTGAGTTCAAGTGGATCAAGTGGCCAAAAACATGAGTTAGCTGTCAAACATTATACTGTAAACATGTCTCTTCATATCTTCAGTTATATTTCACAGTAAAATGGGTAAATACATTGTTACTACATGTCATATGGACTCAAACATACACTCAAATACATCTAGCCTCACTTTTTACCAAACACTACTTCTTTAACATGTTTAAAGTATTGTCACAATCACTCTCAGTGGTCGCTATAAATGTGTTGAGTGAGGGAGACACGCTTATGCCTTTATCGAATAGAAGAGAAGAGTGCAACAATACACGGGCTACACGAATTATTTATATGCAATGCGATATCTTTGACAATACACTATAATATTTGTAAGTTTGTAGTTAGGTTGTTGTGTTACTGAGCCATCGAATTAATCACACAAATAGTGAATAATCCGAGTTAATTGAATCAACGGTCGTGATTGAAGAAGCAAAGCA
>JAGTTH010005071.1:0-71608 GCA_022606485.1 Agraylea sexmaculata | reverse complement strand
TTTGCTAAGATTATTAACTTTTATGAAAAATCAATATATTAAAAATATTAGCGATGATCTTGTTAAATAATATTTTATACCATGAGTATTCCATCCAAATATACCAAATAATTATATTTTTACGCAATTTGTAAGCCCTTTTTTACTTTTTCTTTCAATAAGTATACACAAATAGTAAATTGTGCCAATTAATCAATAAATGCAATAAGTTCAAAATTGTATTTATCACGACTGAATTTTTTTGTTTTAACAAAAATCTATTCATTTGTTTTATACAAATACTTATAATAATTGTAGATGGAGATGCTTTTTATTAAATATTGTTATCTGGGGGTTTTATTGGTGATTTTATTTGAATTCAATAATATTTATATTTATCACAATTACACAAAAATCATCTCCATAAATGAATTATCAGATTAATATTCTTCCTACGGTACAGGAAATTTGAATAAGCCTGTTTCGAGGCAATCTATCGGGAATTTATAAATATTATTCTTTAATTGCAATTGTCGATCGATTTTTTTAGACTTTTTTAAATTATATTTGTATTTTATTATTTGTATATTATTTGTATTGTATTGTATTTGAGGCTGTAGAATCTTTGAATATTTTAATATATGTATATAGGAAAAAATAAAAGATGAATATTGTTTTTAGATTTTTCTGCTATGAATTTTTCACCTATGATTTTAGGTATTGTAATGAAATATGTACATGTTTAACATTATACATCCGCTAGTTCGTTAATTTATAACTTTCCGGCTTGCTGCGGTGTCGTTTAAAAACAATCCCAGTTCCAGAATATGAAATCCAATTTAGCTGGGTGTTAAAGTTTATGAAATGGTAGTAGCAACAATAGAACAACACAAATTAATTCCTTGGTCCTTAACACGTGGTCTTTCTACGAGTTCAATTTTCCGCACGCATTGTTCTCTATATGAACCTGTCTAGATCGCACGTTAAACACAACCTTTATTCACTCAGTCCTCAATTTAAAAGTTAGTTCCTGGAGGGTTGAATGTTCAGAAAACAAAGCCTTTCTGCATCTACTTGCTAGCATTTTAACCCCTACTGCTTAACGCGCTTATATTCGCATTACTGACAATTTCATGAACTCGAAAACTGTAGATTCTAGTACAATATTGTTATAAGTTATCTTGGCTATATATTAAATTGAATTTTTTTGTTGATGTTCTCTATTTGTTTTTTTAAATGGGAAGGTTATATTTTGATTTTTTCCAAATTTGAAGGTTATATTTGGTGGCTTTTGTTTTGTGTATATATATATATATATATATATATATATATATAAAATTATAAAAACATCCTTTAATGGGTTTAAGGCCTGCATTAACGCAACCTATAAATATGATGTGATGATAAGGCAATTATAAAAAATGCCATTTATTACGCATTATTAAATACATCTAAATTAGTTCTAGAAGTGGGTTTTTGTATTTTTTCCCATAAATTATAAAATGACTTATTAATTATTTTAAATATTAATTGATTGTACTCCGTATTAAAATAAGTAAGAGACTAAGTCTATAAACTTAATATTGTAACATCTTATCACAATGTATCAGAACATTGTATGCAAATTATATTTAAAGAAATTGTATAATAAAAAAATACATCTAAAAATATTTGGATATTAATATCATAGAAATACCCGATATGTAGCTATTTTGGATATGTATTAGGTATAATATTTTTTTTATATTATTAAAATAATAAATAATGTACAAAATCTCCACATGTCTGAATTTAAAAAATAATCTAAATATTCTATCAGTTACGTCCAGACAGCCGTCTTGTACACACGTATATTGAAGTGCTCCTTGCATGGTTAAGCAAATTCGAAAGTGTCAAGTACACAAGTGTCGCAACTACCAAACCGGTCTGCCGCCCTGCGACCTCTCCTGATAACGAGCTTGCCGCAACGCCGCCAAAATCCACTTCACCATTATTATCAGGTACCATCGCTCCTTATCATAGTAACATATACTCATTAGTTAACTCGTAAACGTAATGGCTCAAACGACGATCGATGGGTTTCTTTTACCAAAGAACCCGATCAAACGTCCAAGACCTACTACTCCTACTTCCATTCCAAAACAAAACCAATTTAAGTCGCTGGGGGAGGTAATTTTGTCATCCGATAAGGATGTCAAAAAACCTCCCCCGTTATATCTCAAATCTTCAGGGCACGGTGAAAACTTGACGATTGTCAAGAAATTCATCAATAAATTCCAACTACATTATAAACCAAACGGACAAGTCAGAGTCCAAACCAGCAATATCACTGATTTCAGAGCCCTTAAAGCGGGCCTGAAATCATTAAACAAGGAATTTTTCTCCTTTACGTTAGAATGTGACAGACCTAAAAAATCTGTCATACGAGGCCTGCCTCTGCTTCCGTAGAGGAAATCAAGCAGGACCTTAGCGACAAAGGATTTAAAATAATAGACGTGTTCCTAATGAAAGGAAAAAATGGCTCCATTACGAAGTCACTATATTTAATAAATCTCAGCAATGAGACAAATATGAGTGACTTCAAAAACACTACTAATATCTGTCACTGTAGAGTGACAATTGAAAAATACTCTCTTGGGAGAAATTCTATCACGCAATGTTTCCGTTGTCAACAGTGGGGACACGCAGCATCCAACTGCAACAACGCATTCAAATGCGTGAAATGTGGCGGCGATCACCAGACTTCCACATGCATAAAGGATGCCACTTCCCCCGCAAGATGCTGCAATTGCGGAGGGGACCACACTGCAAATTACAAAGATTGCCCTGACAGACAGAAGCAGATCAAATTAAGATCTACCCCCAAGCTGCCAGCTGCGAGACTGGCCACCCAGCGTGCACCAGTGCCGCCCCCGAACATCGTCAACGGACGCTCCTGGTCCCAGGTTGCTCGTGGACCAATGGCCGCCCAGGTCATCTCCCCGTCCACATCTCATCACGTGACTGACCTGTCATGGGCACAGATTGCCCAAGGTCCCACCACCACATCTACTGCGAAGAACATTACCGCCCCAATCTCTAGCGCTGATATGCCGATAGGAGACCTGATGACTCTTGTATTGAAGGTTCAAGAGCTTCAGCGGAAGCTAAAGACATGTCAGACAAAGAATGAAAGGATATATCTCATCATGGAGCTCGCCGCATCGCTTGATAATGTCTAAGGTTAGTCACTGTTCTAATATTAAGATTGTTGCTTGGAATTCCCGGGGAATTTCAAATAAATTCGACGAAATGATTGACTTTATGTTAAGAGAAAGTGTTGACATTGCATTGATAAGTGAAACGTTTCTTAATACAAATATAATTCTGAGAAGACCAGGTTTTGTAATACATCGCAACGATCGAGTTTGCAAAACAGGCGGTGGTGTTTTAATCGTGATGAAAGACTCTATATGTCATTCGAAAGTTGTAATTCGTAAAACTAACTCAATTGAAGTAATAGCAATTAGTGTATCTATTAATAATAAAACTCACATTATTGCCTCGGTTTATAAGCCACCCAAAATAGAAATTTGTCAAGATGATATCCACAAAATTATGTCTCTCGGTAAGGATGTTATAATTGCTGGTGATCTTAATTGTAAAAACACTTTTTGGCACTGTATTCGCGGAAATAAGGATGGCCGTTTACTAAGAGAATATTGTGATAAAAAAGACTTTCGTATCCTTTTCCCCGAAAGTCCAACGCATTTCCCACCCAAAGGATATCCATCCATCCTTGATATTGCAGTGGTTAAGGGTTGTCCTTCTCTCACCGAAGTTGACGTAATACAGTCACTTTCCTCCGATCATCTCCCTATTGTATTTAACATCGGCGGAAATTACAAAATCACCCAAAAAACCTTCTTTAGTTATGAGACGGCTAATTGGAACGCTTACAAAACTCATATTAACAATAACGTTACACTTAAATTCGACACTAACAACACATTTCACGTTGACAATGCAATCACTACACTCACAGATTCTATTAAGAACGCCGCCGCCTTATATATTCCTGTTAAAACCATTAACAATACTTTTAAGAACAAACTTCCATCTGAAATTGTGGACTTAATTCATGTAAAAAATAGATTAATGAATCAGTGGCGAAAGAAAAGAAATTGTAAACTCAAATCTGTCATAAATGCGCTAATTTTAGAAATTAAACATAAAATTAAAATTCATAAAAATGAATCCTGGGAACAGAAGATAAGGTCTCTCAAAACACAAAATAACTCACTTTGGCAGATGTGTAAGTCGATGATTAGAAAAACATCCTTTATCCCTCCGCTCAGGAGCGAAGACTGTAATAAAATCATTTACAAGGCTCAGGAGAAAGTTGATCTCATCGCTGAAACATTCGTTAAAGCACACACATTGACACATAATGACACTACAGATAGTCTCACAGAACAAGCAGTTACCAAGTCAATTAGGAATCTTCACAACTATTCTGAATGTGAGATTGACGAGGTAACTCTTTCTGAAATCTCTGATATTATTCAAAACTCAAAACATAAAAAAATCACCAGGACACGACAACATTAACAACACTCTTATTAAACACTTACCACAAAAGGCTCTTGATTGTTTGGTTAAAATATTTAACTCGTGTCTTATTCTTGGATATTTTCCAGATAATTGGAAAGCAGCTAAAGTAGTCCCTATATTTAAACCTGGTAAAGACAAATCCCTTCCCAGTAGCTATCGTCCTATCAGTCTCCTCCCCTGCATGAGTAAAATCCTAGAGAAAGTCATATTAACCCGCCTGCGAAAAACTCTGGATTGCGTCATTCTTAATGAACAATTCGGATTTAGACCGGGCCATTGTACCACTTCACAACTAACAAGAATCTCACAGCATGTTAGAGGAAATTTTAATAATAAAAAAAGTACGGGAATGATTTTCCTGGACTTTGCCCAAGCTTTTGATGTAGTCTGGTTTGATGGTATCATTCACAAACTAATTAACACTAACACTCCACCATATCTCACCAAAGTTATTCAATCTTATCTTACTAACAGAAAATTCTCAGTAGATATTAACAATGTTAAATCTGTATAGCATCCAATCCTTGCGGGAGTTCCGCAAGGAAGTATTATCGCTCCTTATCTTTTCAATCTCTTCATCCATGATATCCCTATTCCTCGTAATTGCTCCTTAGCTCTTTACGCGGATGACACCGCTATATTCACATCATCTTACAGATTAGACACAATTCGTAGACGCCTCCAAGCATCTGTAGACCCACTAACACAGTATTACTCTCGCTGGAAATTAAAACTCAACGAGAGTAAAACTGAAGCAATAATATTTACTAACAAAAGAAAGCGATCCCACATCCCCCTTCTTAGTATCAATAACGAACAAATTCCTTGGCTCAAAGAAGTCAAGTATTTGGGAGTTATCCTAGACTCCAAGTTGAACTGGTCCAAGCATGTAAAATATGCTGTGGACAAGAGCAACCTGGCTATTAACACCTTATATCCACTTATTAATAGGCGTAGTCAGCTGTCACCCAAGAATAAGCTACTTCTTTATAAATCAATTATCAGACCGATTCTCTTGTATGGATGCCCAGCTTGGTCTACTGCGGCAAAAGTCATATTAATAAAATTCAAATTGTCCAAAACAAGTGTCTTAAGATGGCCTTAGATCTTGAACCTGGCACATTTCTTAAAGAAGTCCACGAGGACATTAAGTTAAAAATGATCAAAGCAAATATCGCAGATTTGAGTAAAAAACATTACACTAAAATGACTAACTTCCCGACTAACCCAATCATAAGACATGTAAATAAAACCAAATATGTCTCGAGGAAACGTAAGTTCATTTTACCAATGAACTTCCAAAACTGATATTATTTTTAAAAAATAAAATAAAATTTCCAATAATCCACTTAACTCAAATTTGGTTTTACCCAAAGAAATTGTTATTTAGTTTTTAAGCATTATATATTTTGTAACTGTTTTGTTAATATTGCTTTTATCGTTGTTATTATTTATTAATCTTCAAATTTGTAAATGGGTTTTTATTTTTTTTTCCCATTCTTTCTATAATTAAATATTATTACTCATGTCAAATTTAAATTAAACATTCTCATGTTAGTTATAGGTAAAAAGATGTAAACACTCTGTACACCTAAGTCAATTTCCAAAGATGTATTGTTCTATCAATCAATGTAAAAACTTATGGTAATAAAGAAATTGTAATAATAAATATTCTATCAATTTTTTGCAGGCGGAATTAATTACCGTCGATTATTAAAACTGTTGATTTTTTTATTAAAAATTTATTAGGGTACATATTTTACATTTAAACTCTAATTGAAATGAGTTTATTATATAAAAAACTAAATAAAATTCGAACTCTTAAAAGATGCTTAAAAATTCACTTAAAATGTCTTAAACTTAAAAACCCATATAAAAAATGTCAAATTCTACACACGCACAAAACCTTTTATTATTTATAAATATGAATAAACATACGCCATTGGTATGTTTAATACGAACGAATTATTATTTTTAACGATCTCTTGATGAAAATATAAATAATTTATTAGTTGGTTAAGGTTATCATCTAATAATAAAAATGGTGAAAGACAATATTTATAATATATAATTTGTTGCGTGAGTCTGAACGATGATTCGAGTACAGTGTTAATTTTCCACACAGCTTTATTATCGATTATTTAACCCAAAGTGTGTTGAGGTCTCTGATTGTAGGTTAGGTTAGGTTAGGTTAAGGGTATATTGTATGAAGACTAGGGTTGTTAGAGAGAGATCTGTTCTCAGTGTCAGCTGCATGAAGCCCCCGGGATATGAACCGAGTCCATTAACAATGCAAATATGCCATACGATACTGTCTCAGCAGTCTGCTTGCAATTATATCTACTACCACAAGACATTTTACTCCATCACCAAAACTAACTTCAAGCAATTACAAATTTGTTTTCAATAACCTGAACTATCAAGATCATTAACAGTGCGTATTGACATTACAAATACTATAGACCAGGGATTTTAAATAAATATATATTGACTAAATTAAGAACCCTTACTCAACAGAACGATGATTGCATCACATCACCGAACAATTTAATTACTTAAAAATAAACCAATTCTTCTCTTCTAAAATTCACACAAGATTTTGAGTTAGGGATGCATTTTTATATTACTGCATCTACTGTTAAACGCAATTAGTCGTATCATCAATATTTCGGGAGAAAAAAAATCAATTTTACATTTTTAGTTGTGGTTAGTTAGTTGTGTTAGTTAAAATATAGGTATTTTTTATAATTGTGTTATATTTGGAAAGATAAAAGAAGTAAATTATTCAAATATATACCATAAATTTATAGTTCTGTAAAAACTGTGTTCACTAATTCGCCATTATCTGAAAACTATGAAATATGACTTAGTGCATTTTGGCAGTATATCTTGATTAGTAAATGTCGTATATCTTAAATCTAGTAAAATTAAACATAAAAAACTCGCTTTATTAAAATAACTAACAAAATTTTAAGTAATAAAATTTTTTTTTTAATCTTATTCCACACTTTCTTAATTTAATATTTTTTTAGTCTATTCATCGTCAAAAAAGAATATTTAAATGAAGATAAATAAAAATTATCATTAGAAGAAATTTTTATGATTTCAAATACAAATATTAATAATTAATTCACATTTAAATTCAAAGAATTTGATTATATTTTAAGTGAATATATTTATTTTTTATTTAACAAATGCAATATTATGAGAAGAAGAAGGAGAACTCTCCAAAATTATTATTATAAATGTATAATAATGAAGTCAAATTTTCACTCAATTTTTATTCAAAAAATATGTTTATATTGTAAGTGGTTTTTTTACATTTAACAAATGCTCTCGTGTGTTTGTTTTTATCAAAGTTAAGTTTTTAGTTCGTACTTAATTTCATTGAAATTGATAATTTAAAGTGCTACATAAACCTGAACATATTAAAATATTATCTTCATAAAAGAATCGGGGCTTAATATGCATAAATATTATAAATGTATCATATTATGAATATTGGTTTATTTTTGGTAAATTTTAAGTATACGGTTAAAATGTTAATAAGTTTATGCATCGAAGAACATCAAAGGATCCCTGTCAAAGGAGTTCATTTCTTCCTTGTTGCTTCGTGAAGATGTTAATGAAGGACTAAGATATATGTTAATTGCTTCTTCCTTGTACTTTTTTATATTTTCGGCCGGAAAAATATTGTATATTTTTCAGGTAAATTCCTGTAGAGGCGGCCTTTCAATATTTCAGCGTAGGCCTCTATATGCAGATTTCTGTACAACAATATAAGCAGGGAGACTCTTTTTGAACAACAGTCTCCGAAATTCAAGTCCTTCCTTCTTCGGGGCTTTTTTCTTTTTCGTAGACCCCAATGAGTCCTTCGTTAAAATTCATACAACGATGTCGTTTGTACGTGGAGGCTGCATGCGCATCTGGCTATACCCAAAACAACACGTCCTGGACGTTGTCTTCTGAATAAAAAACCCTTAATTAATTTGAGAGTCGATTTTTTGTGCCCTCAAATTCCATCCCTAAAATATACACCGTATAAAATATTTAAAAAATATGCGCGAGTGCTTATAACAAGTGAATAAATAAGAGCTTTCCATAATCCTCAGCAATGACCTTTTCAGATTGAAGAGAACACGAGTATAATTAAATAATTTATAGTAGCAAATACGAACGATATTAATCTTGGGTACCAGAACGTATCTTAAATAAAGCTACGACTTCATAAAATTGCAAACCATCGATCCATTTATCACTGATTTCAGCAAAATGCATTTTGATTTAGACTTAACATAAATTTAGACTTGACCAATGAAATGAGTAACATTTCTTAAAATGTATCTATTTTATTTTTAATTTTGTTTAATATTTCGCATTGCATATTCCTTGTATGTCTATTTTGTTTTTATTTAATTTTTTAGTTATGCAATATTTTAACAAGTCGATTTTTATCAACTTTTCAATTAATATTATGTGATTGTTATAATATAATGTAGTTTTCAGTACTAAAATAATGATACCCATTTCAAAATAAGTAAAAAGACTATTTCTGCACGCTTAATTTCAATTAATTATTATAAATTAAGAGTTTTCAATATGAACTCACTCTTATATCAATTAAAACACTCAATTTAAAAAAATAGGGAAACCGTTATAACGTTTGATATAAAGTTTTTAACTTCAAAATACTTAAAATATCATCTTATAAAATTTATTTGGTTTTTTCTCCATAATTATAAAAATAATTATCCATTAAGTGAGTTGATTAAAGCTCCCGAAGAAAATAAAGTTATAAATTATAATAATTAACTGTAGACAAGATCATTGCTCTTAACCCAGATTTAATAAGTAGAAGACGTTTGGCCTGTTCAATAAATAATTATTGTAAATTTATATTTAATAAAGAAATTGTAAAACAAATTAGTGCTCTACTATAAATTTAATTTATAAAATATAGGTTAAGTGAATTCTTCTTGACTATTTAATCGATTTTGATGAGATATTGTATTGAATGTAATATTATTTGATTGTGATCTTTTAATTATTTCTAGGTCAGCCTATTGTCTACCTATCCATTATTTTAATATGATTTTTATTTAAGTAGACAGTGGAGAATCTATATTCTGAGGAAATTGGATACATTCAATATCGGAAACCTTTCGGTGGTGTTACTGTTTTATATTTTTGCAAATCGGGATGATATTTATCCGAAATGAAAAACGGCAGCTGCAGAGTTCTTAGTTCACTTTGCACTTTGAAAGTGGAAGATTGCATCAAAAGTAAGGGTGAGGATAAATTTTCCTTCATACAAATGCATTTCGATATTGCTATCGCATTTGTATTCAATTCTGGGCCAAAACAAAATGAAAAAGTTACTTTATGTATTTACAGCGAACCTAAGCTTTTCGTTGGATATTTTTTGTATATATAAGTAGGTCACGATACTACATTATTATATATTCAATTAAAAAATAATTGCCTACTAAATCATCTGAATATTTAAACATTTATCAATTATTAGGTGAGTCGATAAATTATTTATAAATTGTAAGATAAAAAATATGTAAGATAAAAAATATACGTAAAGGGGTAAAAGATATAACATAATAACACTTTATTTCTCAATTACACAACCAAACAACAATATTAAGAAAAAGCTCTGCAATTTCATAATTCATATTAATACATTTAATTGAAAAAATAATATATTAGCAGGCCAAACAACTGGATGTATAAATATAGATAGCGGACCAAGCGGACGAGTCTGAGTGAGACAATTAGTGTTGATTCTGTCAAGCTCATCTCCTTGGTCCGCCATCTTGATATTTAAACATCCAATTGTATGGCCTGCTTATATATCGGTAAAACATATAATAATTAAAATATTATTAAATTATATTTTTTCACAAAAATGCACTCAAATTTATTAACTGGCCCGATATAAGAATTAACCAATAATAATTTAATATTGGTATTTTGTTCAAAAATATGGATCCGTTTTTGTATTATAAAATTTCTATTTCATTCATAGTCATTTTATTCCTGGCTGTAATAAATATCACCCTATAGGAATCGGTGACCATAAATCAGAAGGGTGTTCGTTATCAAAATCTGCTTGTTTACCTGTTTCTACCGGTCCATTAAATCTACAATATGGCTTACTAATAATTATTTATAGACGAATAAATAGTTTCGATATAAATATAGATATAGTGAAACCCAATACGGTTGTATTTTGACATACAATTTCAAAGACATCTCATCAAATGAACAATTCCAAAGTGAAAACAAAACTCATTATAAATTTCTTCTTTCACGATATTCTTTCCCTTTTAGTACTTCAGCTCAAAAACTCAATAGCGTGAATGCCCAAATTATCTCCAAGTTTGCCTGAGTTTCCCCAAAACTGTCCATATTCATCAATTATTAACTCCAACTATTGATTCATCGATGTAATTATTATAATTATACTATAATTTTATCGTATCTTATAAACAAACCTCGACCAAGAGGGTGAAAAAAAAACAAATTTTCAATTGATCACAATTGTGGAGCACTGTAAGATGTGTTATTCTATTTTAATTTACGGATATTAACAGAACAATCTTAAAACATAATAAAATAAAATAATTATTTTTGAAATTTGCATTCAAATAGTTTATCTCATGAATATAATATTTGATATATGATAAGTGTATGGGTATATCATATAATGTTTTGTTTAAATATAAGACAGTGGAAATAAAATAATAAAGCAATAATATAAAAGAAATCGTTGCAGAACTGGCTTTGCCTATAAAGAAATATTATTTTCTAATTTATATTTGACGTTGATTTTAGGTTAAGAGATAGGTAGTAAAATATATTATGACTATTGTAATTAATGTTAATCTTTTGTATGATTTGTCTAATGAAAGTTTTTCTACTTATTTTTTTCCAAAAAACTACCCCAATAAAACTTAATTTAATATAAATAATCCTATATGAGGATTGTATAATATTGATTGTTTAAAAATTTATTCAAAATACTAAATCTTAACCGTAGCAACGACGATATTATATTAAATTTATTTTTAAAACCAGTATTCTCAGAATAAATTTTACAAAGTGGAACAAAACGGTCATTTATCAAAATACGACATTAAAAACGGGAAATAAGGAGGTTGTTTTTTTTAATATTTATCTCGAACTTAATAAAGAATTTATCAAAGCAGGAACAAGTAATGGAATTATCTCATATAAATATGCCTTTAGACATGTATTAAGGGTTATTTGTAACTGAAAATATGAACATACATATTATGTATCACATTCCTACGTCTTGTATTATTCGTCCTGAAAATATTCCTTCAGTAGTACAACTCTCGATTGTTTATATTGTCGTGTACTTTGTGACAATATTAGTTCATTTCTGGAAAGTTTTACTGATTACGAAGTATGAAAGACACACGATGTAACATACGTTCAAATACTTTGTATCTTCACAAACTGAATACAACTTCCAAAACAAGACTTACTCGATATTATATTGGATGATAGGAAACTTTCCGTTTTATTAAATTTGTCCTCGAAATAAATACATAAAACCTTATTAAAATGTTAACAGACCTTATAATTATTAAAGTATTATTTTAAATATTAAGCTTTACTGTATATTTATTATGATTTTTTGCTACTAAATGAACTTAAGATGAATTTGATGAAAATAATATGTATAATCTCCAAACCTAGCCTTAGTTCTTAAAGTAATATATTGATGATAAAAAAAAAAAAAATTAAAAAACCAAAGGTACAATATTTCTACTTTAAATTAATAAATTAATAGAGTATTTTAGTGGAACTTTAAATCGATATGTAAAAAAATAATATACTCAGTCTTTCATCTATTTATAGATAAAATTTAAAACTTTAGATACGCTTGCAGATAACTGTGAAGAGTCACACCGGAAAATTAAAAAAGGTATAACAATACTTAATATATTATTATGGATCATTAATTTTTTGACCTGTATTGTACAATTTTATTTAAAATTACAACTGTGTACCTATTCAATATTATTATCGAAATAGCTTTACATTTTAGATTACCCGTAGGTATATTTGATGCTTCAAGATAAAATATGAACATATTGTGGGTCGTTTTATGTTACATTTTATAGCATATTCAAGAACGCTTCATTTATAAAATATAATAAAGCATACAAGGCAATATCTGATTATTTTTACATACCATAAAAAGTCGACTCTTCGTTATATTATAAATGATCGAACAAGGCCTCCTTTTATAAGTGGCATTTATCAATGTTAATGAGACATACGATCAAGTTATTAAGAATAGATGTTCTTTTATAATTATGACGGCCACATAATTAATTATATGAAATACAAGTGTATTTGGCCATCCATTAAGACATTTTGTGGAGTTTTTAGATTTGCTACTTAGTAAGAAATAGAATAATGAGCTTATACACAATAGAGGTGCAAATAATACTTTGAAAGACGTCAAAAATATGGGAGTCAAATATGAATTTGTCAGCAAAGGTTTCGTATGACAGCAGCTTGGGGCGCTGCTGTTACCGCTCGTACTGTTTATGTGTCACTTATCGACCTTTCTTATAAAATAACACCATCTTTCACTTAATATGGTAAAGCGCGTCATTAAAAATAAATAAAACAAATAATATGTCACTATGTAAACAATGTACATTCACAAATCAGATGTTTTTGTAATAAAAATGTTGTTTCTCTCGAGTGGCGGATTAAATGGGAGTGTTGCAGGTTGTCACAGCCCGCATATGTGTGGAGTATATGTATAATATGCGCATTTAGTATTCCCGGCCACGTTCCAATATATGACAACAATATGTGTTGTATTTAATGTGTAGTCGATCTTTCGTTGATGTATCAAACAATGCGACCGTTATCTATATAATAGTGTAATTAGAGTGTGTGCATGTGGTGCGTATGCGTATATACCAATACTACCAAACTCTAGTCTATTAGTATACACACGACTCACTAGCACCCTCTTATTACACAGCCTTTATTACTTAGCATAATAACGAAATATTTGTAAAAACACTTACAATTAGTTAAGATCATTATGAATTTTTGTAGAAATGTTTATTTTTTATATTGTGCTCATATATACAAAAATGAGATATTGCATTGCATATAAATAATTCGTTTAAACCCGTATTGTTGCACTCTTCTCTCCTATTCAATAAAAGCATAAATGTGTCTCCCTCACTCAACACATTTATAGTGACCACTGAGAGTGGTTGTAACAATTCTTAATAATATGTTAAACATGTTAAAGAAGTAGTGTTTGGTAAAAAGTAAGGCTAGATGTATTTGAGTGTATGTTTGAGTCCATATGACATGTAGTAACAATGCATTTACCCATTTTACTGTGAAATATAACTGAAGATATGAAGAGAGATGTTTACAGTATAATGTTTGCCAGGTAACTCATGTTTTTGGCCACTTGATGCACTATAATTTAGCCACTCATGCGATATCTTATGTTTATTGGTATTATATTATTAATTGATTAATTTCCCATCGAATACAACGGTTTAAAATTTGTAATGCAACAGGATATTGTGCCTTCGATCGTCATTAATAATGATTAAAACGTAAGTTGACGGGACATTACGTCAAATTAGGGATTTGCCGACCATCCCGGAGTTTGACACGTCTCCAATAATACTAATTATTAACCCAGTTACTACAGTATTATGAGCATTATTACATTATATCGGCTGAATTTATGACGATAAGTCAATCAGGTTGCGGGTAATTAATCATCCCCTACCGCTTCCCACAATCTCCGCCCACAAATATTATAGATAATTCTACAAAAAAAACTATTTTTTGTACTTATATACGCCCGAGGGGCTTTTTCAGAAGGTTTATTATAAATTTAATAATATACACAACAACGTGTTAATTAACTATAACTAGTTACACAGGTCACTGGTTCAATAATCAGTATTTACCTTACAATCAAGGAAGCCTGAATCAAGGCAATCCATCGACATTTTATTAATATTGTTCCCAATCTCCCAGTCTTAATAACCGATCAAATCAATTTTTTTTTTACTTGAGTGGGATCTGAACCCATTACCATTGTATAGTTTTCACCTTATAACGCAAGAAATGAGAGTAAACCTTGATTGAGACAGTCGATGGAAATTTTTTTAATATTATTCCCGACTTTTGAGTATATATTTTTTTTATCTGAGCAATATTTGAATCCCTGTATAATTTGTATATTTTATTAGACTTGTTATGAAACAAATCTAATTAAAAATTCAGTTGATTTAACAATAAAAAGCCACGATAGCTTCTTTTAAAGACAGTCGTAATTACCGATCTTTTTTGACTTGACTGGGATAAGAACTAATGACCACAGTATTTGTGATTTGATTTATCCCCTGATCTATTAAGCTGGTAATATCAATAAAATATGTTTGAATATTTGAAGTACATTTGTATCGTAGAAAAGATGGCATGTTAACTTTAGACACTTGACTTTAATAGTTAAGTGTGATTAAATTCAATTTCACCTAAATCCATTTACACATTAGTAAATATTATTTTCAGTTCATCAATAGATTCCTCTTAAACTCGATTGTCATAAAGTCGCTTATCAATAAGTAATAATGTGGTGATATATCCTTATAAGAAGTGCTCTTATATTTATTTTGAAACATTGTGTTGGGTGATTTAGCAACAGAAAAACTTCAATGATTTTAATTCCATTAAATCTATTCATTGATTAGAAATTCTTATCCGTTTGTCAATTTTTACTATATATATGTACAATTCGACACACGTCCCATCAACATCAAATCCAGTTTAATACGTAAGATATATTCAGAGTAATTAAATTGTTCCACGTTCACACTTGGCTGTGAAATAGAATGTAAATATTCCTAATTGGACTGTAATGAGCGGATACTTTCCAAAAGGTACTTATCGCAATTGGCGAGGAAATGCCTCGAGCGAAAAATGATCACTTGACACAATTAAAGGGCTGAAGAAGGCGAAGAAGACTGCCTGTCTGCCTAATTTGGAGCTGTGGAAATCCTTATGTACAACTTTGAAGGCTCTATCAAATCGCGAGTTTCGAAACAACGAATTTTCAGTGTCTCACTCAACTCAAAATGAAACAAAAGGACGTCTGCTGAAATAAATTTATAGGTCTTTGTCAATATCCTTGACGCTCTTCACACTTCTAGATATTTCGCAGCTCCACACGAATACAATATTTGCGACAGATATAACCAACCCATTATTAAGAAATAAAAACCCATTTATTTATAAAAAAGATACTCCTTGATTTATGATATTTATTGCTGAAAATAGAAGAACCTCGGTAATTTTTTTGTTTAAAATTATATATTCCAACTGATTTATCCGCCACATGTTTACGGAGAGCGGGCACAAATTTTTATCAAAATCTTGCCAAAACTTTTTTTACATCGTTCCATCTTTTTACGTTTTTCTTCTTTTTTTTTAATTTATTGTTAATTTTTTATTTCTTTTCTCTTCTTTCATGTTCCAACTGACGAGTGCTGCACTATTATCACGGCGACTTGGGATCCCCCGTAATATTCTAGTGGACCTGCAGTATGATATAATAATATATTTATTTGTATGTAAAATAAAATTTTAAAAAATCACACCATCAAAAAAATAATATTCTTTTTATATAAATAAATTAAGTATATGAGTTAATATATTAAAATTTTATTAAATAAATACTTAATCGAGTTGTTTCTTATCCTGACAAATATGAAAATTAATATATATTATTTTTTACAAACTTGACTGCTTAAAGCAAGCTTATGGATGAGATACTTTATATGTAAATTCGAGCTTATTGAGTTTTTATATATATTTTTTTTTAAATAATAATTTATCGATAAATTATTAGATTTATTTATATTCAAATATACCAATTGTTACTGTAAAAGAACTTAGAAATATTTTTAATTAAAGGATTTATTAAAAGCGATATTGAACAATTAAACTTACTAATACCTTAATAATAATATTCATTTTAAAATTTAATAAACAAGGCTTCATCGATTGGAATTCCTGTTTTCTCAATCACAATGGTCTATTTTTCTATTTATTTATACAAGCCATTAAACGGAGATAAAACTTGGGTACAAAAGCGTTTAAAACTTTAAACCGATTAAGAGTTTTTTTTAATTTTAAATTGCAAAGGTGAACTTTTCATTTGGTGAAATTTTTATTTTTTTATTAATATGAATAAGGGGTAAAAAAACATTAATGTAGAATAAAAATTTGATTATCCCTGAATATTCCCCTTCACGCACTTGTCATGGAGCTTTCTTCCGACGTAATGACAGCTTCAGTCAAGGAAGCTTCAACAAACGTCTCATTTTTTAATATGTGTATTTAGTTATTTGACTATCGACATCACTATATCAACTGTTAAATTGGATTATAATTTTAATTCTGCTCGAGGCAAATTGAAATCGGTCTGGAGTGTGTTAACACATATCCATAGATTCAAAATCGATAGCAAATGTAGCAAGGTTTGTTGGCTACTTGCGATTCCAGTCTCGAAGCAAAGTCGGCCGTGCTTTCATTTTCAATAAGCATAAATCAACGAGCTGCTAAGTCGAGGCTTTACGACCTTATTTTTAATACATACACCATTCACCCTCTCTATATGAACACCCGATCAACGAAATTATCTCTTTATAACGACTGGATCGTAATCACGCATAAACGATTGGATGGGATGTGGATATATTAAAAAAAACTACGGTTTAACTCGGCAATTAGTCAAATTATACAATAAAAAGCAGATATTTTCAGAGATATCTATCTATACAGGGTGGACTTGAAATAACTAGTGGTAGGGTATCGTAAGAATAATTGAAAAACAAAATATATTTAAAAAAAAAACAAATTTTTATTCTTTTTTTTAATAATATTAATAGTGCTTTTGGAATCGAGTTTGGGCCACCATCTTGGAATCATCTGTTTCTTTGAAGTACTCAGTAGTGACTGTTACGTGTGTATTGTGTCTGTTATACGTAATTAATATTATTATTTTTTTTAAAGCAACAATACGCAGTTTAAATCAAAATTTGGTTTCACCAAGCGCAATATTTATTTAAATAATTTATGTATTTTGTACATGAGTCTTATTATTTTTTTTATTTAAATTAAAGCATGAAATTAATAGAAAAATTATTTTAATTATAAAATTGCATGATATTGACCAAATATTAAGTCAAACATCAATCTCAATCAGAGTCCACCGAAGTAATTTCAAAGTACATCATATTTCTTTCTTTGATCTTCGAATACCGAGAATTCTAACTCGCTTGGTGGTTATTATTTATTGATCTTAATGAAAAACGATAGATCTTTTCCCCTTCAATCCTTTTCGATAATTAGAGCTTTGATTTCATTATAAATAACGTATTTTGTCGTGAAAAGAACGCTTTAAACTAAATTATTCCATCAATTTTTTAATATCATATAATAACTATCAAATAAATATTTCAGAAACCATTATTTTAGTCAAATAAATCAAAAGAAGCATAACAGAACTACGTCATTATTGGGGAAAACATTTGATGTGGAATACGAATATTATCGACAAAAAAGCTAAAAAAGTATACATTTTTAATGCTTTCCATTACCGTTTCTTGGAGGGTGGGTGGCTTTTTGAATAGAAAAGGGGTAAAAAAAACTTTTAATTGAAAAAAATCATTCCAAACTTTGTCTGCTAGGTAAATAAGAAAATGAATTATGAAACTGAGACTAAAGATTCAATTTCACATACGGAGAAAGGGAATATTCTAAAAAAATGAATGAAATGAGTGTCAATATGGTGAAGAGTAGACGATCGTTTGATTTGAATTTGCTGACTGTGAAAAAGGCTTCCAGTAGTCAGTCAGCGCGTTTAACACTCAAATTTATTATACTGGATGATATGGAAGACACTTTGTGTAAAAAATACACATATAGATGGACGGAATGAGTTGGATTCATGTTTTAAAGATGAAGGAAAGCCGACGGCAAATTGAAACGTAACGTATCGACAGCGAGCGAATGATTATTGCGTTATGATGAAAGATGCGGGATTGAAAAAATATATGAAACCAATAAAATATATTCAATACTGATAAATTCATAGATTGGCCTTAATCTATTTAGACATGCAAATCAATGCAACAGAAAAAATTAAAGCCTTCATCAATTAGAAAGCTGCTACTAAAAATTATTAATAAATAAACATTTATTTTGTACATCATTTAAATCCAAGCTATAATTAAAATTCAAAATAAAAAAGGATATTCGCTTAAAATTTATTACTCAATAATTATTATAGCAATATAGTTAAAAACTAATATTGATACAAACAAAGTAGTATAACATTGGAAAAGATCCAATTGTTCTTGGGTTTCATAAATCATAACTGCATAACCTATTCAATTAAATTAATCACGAAATTTACAATTTACCATGTTCTCAAATATTACAATATATCCACTGAATTGAGCCGTATTAAATTGAAATAAACCCGAAAAATAAAATAGCTCCACCGATTTATATCAAACCAATACCAAACACCTGGTGCGGGAATTGAACCCGTGTATACTGTTAAATGTACCATGTTCATTGTTAGCTTAGTGGTAAAGGCACATGGTCAGTATCCGAGAGACGTGGGTTCAATTCCCGCACCAGGTGTTTGGTATAATGAATGTATTTCATTTTTCAGGATTATTTCAATTAAATACACCTATTTTCATACAATATATTTTGATTTTTCTCAATAAATAATTATTAATGTTAATTTTTCTTATTCAAAATGAGTTTTTTTTATTATTTAAATCGACTAAAGGATTATTTAAATATATTATAAGCAGTGTAATGGCTCAGGGGGTAAGGTGCGTGGCTAAAAATACTGTGGTCATGGGTTCAAAAAAATTGTTTCGTCAACACAGGCAAATTGGGAATAATATTGATTAAGATTTACTGTGATTTCCTGGATTTTAAGGTAAATATTGAGACGATTATTAAGATAACTAAAAATAAATAAGAGATCACCGACAGACAATGATTTAACATGCTGTTGTGTCGAATACACCAAAATTTGTTTAAAAAAAAGCCCCTCGGGGCGTTTATAAATTAATAAATAAATGATTTTAATAGGACATAAAACTTAGTGTATTTAAGACAAAATGAGTATTAAAAGAGCATCACTATTAAAACATATCGTAATGTTTGATAGTAGTCAGTGTGCTGAAACAATCTAGACTCGCTTTCAGATTGGGGCTGTAAGATATATTATATCTGTAAACCGCAGGGGTAATATTTGAGTAAAGTCATTTTACAGCAGGTCTGTGTGCCCTTTGTAGATTACAGACACCCTTCGTGTAATATTATAATAATTATACCGAGAATGCCTAGTCTTACGATTGGCCCGACTATCTTCAAACGGAGGATTCTCAATTAACAATGCTAATTTTACTAACCACTTACTTACACATACATTATACTACATACAAGCTCTTATCTCTAATCTTTCAGCTGAAACATCTCAAAACAGTGCATATCTTAAGGTGCACATGAACATTTAATATCTATTTATTTTTTAGCACAGGCAACATTGAGTCTTAATCCTGAACATAAAATTCAGCCTCGCCCTCCTAAAATTGATATATATACAATATTCAAATAATACAAAAAATGTTTCATAAAACCATTGAAATAATTTTTACGTGTCTTTGACCTTTTATTTTTTAAAGTTAAAATTTTGTATTTTAATGATTATATGAAAACCAGGATTTTATATTTAATAATAAAATTTAACGATAAATATCCACATTAGTTTCTTTCTAATTTTATTTAAGCATAACTAAGATTAAAAAAAAAACATTGATTATGTAGGTTTTTCATTCAAAAATTATAATTTTATTTTAATGACATTAAATTATATGTCATATATACCAACACCCTCTTAAAGATTTCATTTAAAAAATAAAATTAGATTTTTCAAATTAAATTCATCCTTTTTTATTTAGATTCATCCAATTTGAGAAATTTTAATAACACTCCAAAGTGGGAAATAAATTTTTAAATACTTGTTATGCAATATTAAAAAAAATCATTAAATGTCTTTTCCCTTTTGTTTTTTATTTTTTTTATATATAAAACCTAAAAAATAAAGAGTACCTACTCAATCCTTTTTCACATGACGTAAATTTTACTGTGAAATTAACAAATTGATTTCTTTTTCAGAATAAAGGGTAAAAATAAACTACTGATTAAAATATTATTATTTTAAATTGAATATCTAATAATTAACTTTCTAACTTAAATTGGTCCTAACGATTATAGTAAATCAAATTTAATAAGGAGTCCATTTGGGCGAAAAATAAATATATCTATGGATCATTTTCCTCAATATTTTTTTTGTAGGACAGTATACGTCGTTTTCTTTTATTTGGTAATACTTTATGTTATTCCTTTATTATTTAATTATGTCAACTAATGTTATCTTAAGTCAGTGTGCTACTAGTCAATGTCGTAAACGGCGTAAATATATAATAAATAAATTAATTAAGCTACATTTAAAAATTTGTCATCTATAATTTAGAGGAAAAAAATAGAACTGTTAGTATGACAATAGCTGTGTGAGAGAAGTGTTATTCAATTTAATAAGATTATTATTAAAACGGGGACTACTTTCTATACATCACGTCGAATCTGAATTGTATTTTTTTTTAATATTTCAAAGCTTCAGGTGTTCGATCCCAGTATCTTATTAGATTGTCAATATTCAGATACAATAATTATAAAGTGATAGTAATAGTAACGAATCAATATTCGGCATGTGCGACCAACTCGTTTATTAACGACCGTAATGGCGCACCTCTCAGAATAATGATTAGATGAGTCCTACACAATACCACCCTTCAAATATTATACACCTCGATAGCATCTGTGAATATTCAATTCGAGTTGGATTTAATTGGGTATAAAAATGTTTCACAATTTCGATCCGAAATCAAACATGAGGGGTGGAAGGTTCGAAGTGAACCCTCCAAACAAACAATGCAACTCTACGGGATAAAGTGAGTGTTGGACGTTGTTGCTTGCTATATTATGGACATGTATCTTTTAAAAGGGATGGAAAAATTACAATACCCTCTTCAATTATTCATTTTTAAATAATTATTTATGAATCCTCATATTTGTAAATGAATTTTTATTTTTTCCCATATGTCATATAAAAATGTAAATTCTCATGTTAGTAAATGTAGTTATGGGTTAAAAGATTTATATACTCTGTACACATAAGTCCTCAGATGTATTGTATAATTCATATATAAATTGAAATTCTAATAAATATATGAATATGGTTATGAAAAAAATTATCCTACTTTTAATACGAAAGCAATTCAATTTTAAACTGAAAAAAACAAAGGGGAAAACACATGTAATATTTTTTAACTGGTTATTTTATAATTTGGAATGTTATTTTAGTATCCTAAATTGGTGGATGCCAAAATAAAGAAGAATGAATTTAATTTGAAATAGAAAATGTGAAAGAGTGAATTTAAATTTTCATGGTAAACATGACACTTATATTTAATTAGAAACCTGCTACTAAAAACTATTAATAACTAAACATTTTATTTGAGGAACATTTATTTTGTAAATAGTTTTTGGCCATATTATAAAAGTAGGGCTATAATTTAAATTGAACGTAAAAAAAATATATAAAAATGCATCAAAAACTTTTATAATTAAATTCAAGGACTCATTTTTTTTATTTGTGCTTACATAAAAAGAGACAGAAACAGATTTGGAATGGATTTAATTTACAGTTTACATCAATGTATTAATAATCGTTTTATTTAATTATTATATAAAATCCCGGTTTTCCTATAATTATAAAATTTCCATCACTATGTGTCTCTTTCCAAATAAACACCGGTAAAGCCAGAATTTGCAATTCAAATTGATTTTTAACCGCCCTTGCGTTTGTCCATTTCAGGACAGATAGCGTCCAAACTCGAAACTGTTTCTGTTTTGTATACCAGAAATTGAGAAAAAATGAATATTGAAAAAAACTTCACCCACCAGATTAAATATCCGATACATTTAGCAAGTATAATTTATTATCAAGAGTACACAATACAAAGTATGTAGGTTTATTTCGTGCATTGGACAATATCCCATCGATGGATACATTCATATTGTTGCTTCTTTCATAGATCGGCAACATTTTGTCCGAATTCCAGTGACACAATCCGAGATAATACAAAACGGCTTTTGTGAAAAGTTTAGTATCGCTGCTTTGCTTCGGTTATCTTCGGTGAATGTTACAAAAGAGCCACATGCACCACAATCTTGGATGGGTGACCCTAAAGTAATTCAAATATTGACATTCAAAATCAATATTAAATAATCGCCTGTATATTTATAACTAAGCTTATCCATTCCATTAGTCACAAACAACCTATAGCTTCAATAACTTAAAATAAATTAAATGCTTTCTTGTTAGAATTAATATTTAATAGGCGTGAAAGGGGACCACGTTTTGGTTCATTTTTAGAATAAAACTTATTTATTGTTATAAAAACATAAACAAGCCTTATTATTTAAATCCTTCTTATGATGTTAATAATTATATTTTTATTAAATTATTCAACCTATGGAAAATATAAATGACCTTTTGGGTATACTTGTATTTTCATTCTAATATATTGATTACTTGATGAACTATTTATTTCAATTACCTTGAAATCTGTCGACATAGAGAAAAATCTTCGATGTAAGATTTCCTAACGGATTGCGATGTTTTTTTAGTTAGTTCTGTCTTTTTTATTAAAATCATTTTATATTTACTAAAATAAAAATATACACAACTCAAACTATAATTTAATTCATTCTACGCTTCCAAAGGACATAATTTAAAATATTCGGATTTTAATGAAAAATAATTTTATAAAATTCCCTACTTTACAGTATATGAAGGTGGTAAACGACAAGTTGGATATTGTGGTGCTTGTGGAGATTTCAGGATAAGAGTGTGTGTGTCTCCTGAAAACTGTTTACGAATTCTACGTGTATTCATGGGAAACATAGTGAAACGCAATTATACACTTTGCATGTAAAATACCCACTTTGAACACATTCCATATTATATATAGCATATTTCAAAACATTATTAAATGCAACCGCTATAGATATGAGATAAATGCTATATTGACCGTATTTATAAATAGTTTAGGGATGCAAATCTGAAGATACATATGTAAGTGGACAGTGAGCTTTTCATGAATATTTACAAGCAGACAGACGGCCTCTACAAAGATTTACATTTACACTAATAAATCAAACATTATTGCCTATTATAGTGAATCAACCTAATATTATTAAATTATGTAATATCGAGACACAAAATACGATAAAAAACTAAACATTTGTATTTGTTTGAAAAATATTCAAGATATTATTATGACTACGCATGTACATAATAACCGAAATAAAGAATAATTTGTAACCCAAGAATGTTTACTGATAGCGTTGGAATCCCACATTTTTAAGAGAAAAACTCACATTTCTTTTGGTGATTGTATCGATTAGCTAAGATTAAGTTTATTTTACTATGGTTGGGTAATAATATTTATTTAAAGAAAAAATATTATTTTTTATAATAAAATCAATATACTTTACAAATTTGGTAGCAATCCCATTCTTTTTTTTATTAAGACACATTATTTACGGACCTATCATTATGTACATAAATAAACGTATCTATTTTATTAAAATTATATTTTTTGATAAACATTACAACCACAAAAACCTAATCAAATGTTATAACGGACTATAAAATAATAAAAAGATTTTTTTTAAATTTTAATTTAAAAAAGAAACCCCTAATTTTTCTATCTAATCACAAATAACAGTTAATTTCTTATATATCAAACGTAAACAAGAGTTGCTTTAACATTTCTTCGAGGTTGTAGTACATTGGCGTAGACTGGTAAACGATATCGATTTTATTAATTTGGTAATATTAAATAAGTCATTTTCAAAATAAATGTACAATTTCACATAATAAATAGTCAAAAAGCACTTAAATTGTATCTAGAATTTGCGCCGTTGTATAAGCTTTCTTGATTGAACTGCAACATTTTAATTATTTGTAATTAAACCTGTAACACTACACTTATTATTTAGCTACATTTTTCTCAAACACTATAACTAATATCACTATTTACTTAATCTTGTTACTTAAAAGTGCCGGTAGGTAGAAGTGTAGCTGTGCACAGCAGGCCAAGAATTTTTAATAAAAATACATAATTTTTAAATCTTATTTTTATAAATTATAAACATTACATCTGAAAGGATATTTATATGACTTACTTAATTTATTCAATGTACCTCTGTGTGTTCCATATTTAAAATTAATAATTAAACGGCAAATATGTATGAAACAGAGGCTCATAGAAGAGCGAGAATACTCGTTTTTTTCTAGGGCCGGCCAAAAATGCGAGTTATCTCGCTATTGGCACAGAAGCGGTTAAATACACTATTTTGAATCCAGTACATAATAATGAATATTATAAAATAAATTATATATAGCTTGCTAACAAAACACTTATAATTATTAATAGTTTATTAATAATGCATATCAGAGATGTGTTTATTTGTATCTCATTGGGGTTAGACTGTGTACATGGCTTGGTAATGATGATCTATTGTCAAATCGCAGATTGTTGACTAATTAGACATTGAAATTACACAGTGATGTGGTGTAATTGTCGTATGGTAAATAGTGTGTAATATGATCGTAACAGACAGATGTCAAAGTGGGTGTGAAGTGTGTTGATATTGTATGACAAGAGTTGAGTTGCTTTGAAACCCGTGTCATACTCCATCTCGTGTGCATTGTACCGCTAGAACAATGAACATACAATTGAAGATGTCTTCGGTTTTACAAATGACATTATATGCATGCTGAATCGAGGTCAAGATAAATGACGTGAATAGATCTTCTCAAATCAACATTTGCGTAGAAGTGAAACTATTGCTACGACCGCTACGGATATCGTAGCAGCGACTGCCATGCCGCATGCCGTTTGGAAATTAGTAGTCTAGCAAATTGTCTGTCGGTGATCTTAACTATTACTAGTTACACAGGTCACCGACTTAATAATCAGTATTTACCTTACAATACAAGAAATCAGAGTAAACCTGGATCAAGACGATCGATCGGAAATTCATAAAAAATATTCTCAATTTTCTAGTCGCTATAACCGATCAAAACATTTCACTTGAACGTGATTTGAAACCATGGCCACAGTATTTGTAGCCACGCGTCTTATCTCGTGAGTTATTGCGTTGGTTATATAATTGAGGTTCTACAATATATAATTAATATTACCTATTTAAAATTTGAATATTTTTTTCTAAAACCAAAGACTCCAAAACTGGCAGTATTGAATGAGAAATGATTGTGTGTGTTGATAAAGTGGTGTATTTAAGTAAATAGTTATATTAGTTGTAGTGTTTGAGTGAAATGTGGCTAAATAATAAGTGTAGTTACAAATAATTAAAACAGTGTTGCATTTCAATCAAGAAAGCTCACACAATGCCGCACATTCTGGATATATTTTAAGTGCTTTTTAAATATATATTTTTTATGTGAAACTGTACGTTTATTTTGAAAATGACATTGACTTCATTATTTAATATTCACAAATTAATAAAATCGTTTACCTGCCTACGCCAATATACGCCATGATGAAATGTTTTAAAACCACTCTCGTTTACGTTCGGTAAATAGGAAATTAATTATTAAATGTTATAATTTGAAATACAACTTAAAAATTGCATACTGAATTCCGATACAATTAAACGGTACTGTTCAATAGTATGTAGTTCTATATCCACTACACTTTCTACTACTATTTTAGATGCAACAACTTAATTTTTTTACTAATTCTCAAATATATTTAAATTCGAAGGTATTTCAAACAATTTCCGAAAGACATTATCATAACAATTTAAACTAACGACTGTCTGAAACATTGAAAACAATACTTACATTCCTAAAGTACCTGATATTCTTTTCTGAAGACTTTTTTATTAGCATAGTTCAATGATTAAACGCGCACACTTATTCCTGGTAAAAATAGATTCGATTGCATATTTTATGGAGCATGAATTTATGCATAAGACATTTGGGTATACATACATATGTATATTTATTCAATATTTACCACCCCAAAGCCTCCATCTTATTGGGATATTCAGATCTCCGATGTGTGACTTGGAACACTTTCACCCGGCTACATCAAATAGAAATTCGATAAATTGGTTAAATATGTACATTGTGTGGAATACAAAGAGGGGGTTTCGCCAAGATGGTTGATTAGAATAAATCTTGTATTTAAATTCCGCACCCGCGCAAGGCTCCATTATTAAAACACATTTATCTGTAATGGTTCCAGGAGAGGAAGGAAGGCTTCAATTCCGGTAATACGACGACATTTGCATCGCATATTTAAAGCCTTCACACACACAGACTGATATTCTAACCTGAATATATAATACACATTATTATTAAACAATAAAATAAAACAAAACCTAACAAAAGATAGGCTTAGTACAATATAAGCTAGTTTTTAACTGTGATATTATTGTTGTGACAATAGACTTAATTATTTTTTTACTCATTTTTTCAACGGTAAACCAATAAGACCATGACAATGGAGAATTTATTTATTTATTAACGCCCCGATTAGCTTTTTTGAAAGGGTTTTTTTTAAACATAACAACGTGTTAATTGTCTGTCGGTGATCTTAACTATTAATAAAAACCATCAAATAATGAGTATGCGATTCACGAATACTGATATTTTTACACACCTTTTATTTATTTATTTACACCTCGAGGAGCTTTTTTGATATGGTCTTTTTAAGAGACACAATAAAGTGTTAATTGTCTGTCGGTTATCTTAACTATTACTAGTTACACAGGTCACCGACTTAATAATCTACCTTTCAATCCAGGAAATCTGAGTAAACCAGGATCGAGACGATCGATCGGGATTTTATTAATATTATTCACGATCTCCCAGTCGTAATAACCGATCAAATCAATTTAAAAATCTTAGACTTGAGCGGGATTTGAACCCATGACCACATTATTTATAGCAAAGTGTTTTTTTTTTTTTTAATTATATAAATTATGTTCTATTTATCGTCGATTAAAAATAGACTACAGGAAAAAAATCACATAATATGTGTAATGGGAATAACAACCCTATTGTATGCGTCAAATATTCTTTCTTTCTTATTGTAGAGTAAATATCAAGCTTTAGAAATACTTAGATCACTTAGATCCTTCAAAAATCATATGTTCTATTGCTACTCTGTAATGAAGCTAATGCACTTAAATAATATTCTATTTTAAATATATTATTAGGTTGGGATAGGATCTTAATCGAAAATTAACCAATTTTATGCATAATCGCCATTAAAATTCATTTAGACTATTAGGGCCGATTCATACTAGGCCATTAATTACTATAGTGTTCAAATATGAACTGTCCCTTATATTAAAACTTCAATACATGAGAAGCTAAATAATTTTTCAAGGGCATTATTGGTCATATATAAAAAATATTACATCATAATTGAGGAATTGGGCTACATAATGGCGGATAACGAAATACGCCCCTTTTCCTTTAAATGACTTGTAAATAAACTCAAATTTTATTGATTATATATCTTTGATGAGGCTAAATAATTATTTTAAATAGGATAGGTCAGTAAATATATAAGATTGTTTTAAGACTATTTTATCTATTTTTGTTTTAGAAGATAACATTATTTCAAATGGATATTTCAATATTCACAATGTCCATAGAAAGACTCTGTAAAGACCGTAAACATTAGCGTTTATCGCCCAATCTCCACTAAAATAAATATCCGAGGCCGTTGACGAGATACGATCGGAAAGGCTTTCTTCTTCAGCATCCTGAAAATTTGTAATGGGTAAAGTTGTTTCCAGTGTAACACAATAATTATTATCGTCACTTTAAAATATGACCCCATTAATATAATCGTCAAAAGTTAGCCAGGTCGACAAGGATGGTTATCTTGTAATTCTTATTTTCACGTTTAATTATAATCGCTCCATGTCAAAATATATCGAGAGTCATCTTCGCTGGACTGTGGATATTTATTACCGAAATTTCGTTTAGAATTTCCCCGAGTCTGTTTATGTTAAATGTAGTGGGAGTGTTTTGCCATTAATCAGGCGTCACTTTTCAACGAAATAAACGAGCTGCCGCCACTTGTAAGCGACATGGACTAAGACAAAATAAAACGGGAATCGTATCCGAATTATATTTAATAATTTTCACAAAACAAAACAACGGATTTTCAATATTTCATCTGTAAACGAACTCGGATGGGAGAAGGCGTTACGCCGGAAAGTGGAACATTACAAGCGCCAACCTTAAAGACTTGTCTTTATGTTACTTCATAATTAATTTTACCATCATTTATCATTGTATAAAAATAAATGATTTAAAAGTAGATTTTTCCGAAAATCTTAATTTAACATTATCATTATTTTAAAATTAAAATACATGTATACTATATCACAATGTGGGCGCGATATTTGAATAAACTTTCATACAATATTATGTATTTTTTATCATTAAAAATATTAATAAATTAAATTATATAATTTACATTCGGGATTTGTTATTCTGAAAAAATATTACATAAACAAATTCTTAAAATTAAATTTATATGTGTGAAAACCCAACATACCTATTCATATTAAAAAACGGTCCTTAAAGGCGTATTTATTTTTTATAAAGCATTAATACTTTTAAAATACACATTTTTCAGATATATTTTAAGCTAACTAGCCTCACATTTTATTATAGAAAATTATTACACAATTCTAAATCTCATTGGCTTGTCAAAAAATATACATCGGATTATTCGGTGTAAACTCTCCAATGCGATATTTGTTCAAATATGGTGTTTTTCTAGATTTCTTTGTTTAGACGAAATTAGAATGAAACATTATGAGAACATTATTAGAATGAAAAAATAGATTTTCAATTGTTCATAATTGCGCGGCTTATACTTTTTTTAACACATATTATTTTATTATGCGGTAAAATGTTATATACTATTAAATTTTTCAGATATTAATAGAACACTCTTATAACATAATAATATTATAGAAATAAAATAAAATAACTTTTTTTTAATTTGCATTCAACTTTGTAATTAGTCCCATGAATATAAAATTTGATATATGGTTTAGATTTATTTCATATAATTTTCTGTATAAATATCGATCAGAGAGTTAAAATAAAGCAATATTATAAAGGAAGTCGTTGCAGGGCTCGAATACGTCAAATGACTTCATCACACCCACTTTAGTCCAAGGTTTAATAAATAAACTTATTGTTTGTCGAAAGGCCTCAGTCAAAATATAATTTTCTATTTATTCATTTTTTTATTTTCTCATAATATTACTTTGTGTCGGTCCTCAAAGTGATTTTACTGAAAATGAAAAGCATGTTATTTGTTGTTTTAAAATTTACGATAATTGTTGGACATACAAAAAATAATCCCTCGCAATTAAAGTGTTTTATAGCCGGACACTGGTTGGATAAATAATTAAGTTAAATTTAGTTTAGTAGTTTTTCGTCGTACACGTAGCCATGTCCACTTCCTGACAAATCCTTGGGGCTCAGACTGAACTTGAGGTTTTCACATAAAAGCTGTTGTGCCGAATAAGGATTACACTCCACAATGAAACTTTTCAATTCAACTTCATCAATATTCATTGTTTTCAGTGGCACGTTTCGCACTCAACCTACTTCTTATACTTACCAATCCTCAGACCTTGCTTTTTATTTGTTTTCTTCCGTGTTCTTGTATTTTTTACACGCAACGAATAGCTTGATTTATTTTCAATCTCCAAATAGTGTTGCATTTATGAGAAGTTATCTGTGTAATATCGATTTTACGGGTTGTCCCCTGTGAAGGCTTTATTAATATGTGTTTTCCATAAATTTAAATAGAGGTAAGTTAGTAAATGTGGTAGTTAGCACTGAAAGTTAGGCACCTGCGTGGCCAGATTCGCTTCTCCATGTCGTAAAATCTCGTATATAAAGCCAACCGACTATAATGAGAAATACATTGTACTAAAATATATCCTACTGTTCCGGGAATATCAAGTTTCCTTTGAAATATATATGTATATACAAAATAATAAATTTGATGGGAAATCAGACAAGACCAGATTCAGTCTCTGGAAGTGAGTTTGTTAACCAATTTATTGTCGATTACGTACTTCAAAATACCTGAGCCAGAGATATTATATTAGCGTATTAATTCTTGAAAAAAATCCTCAACAGTTGACTTTTTAAGGATTATTATTACTTTTTAAAATGCGTATATATTTGAAGATGTTATTTTTAGATACAACCACGTATTAATTTATTTTTCAAATTTTAACCTGTCAGTTATATTAACTAATTACAGCTACACGGATCACCGATAGAACTTAATAATCACCACGGTATTTATCTTTTAGTCCAGGAAATCAGAGTAAACCTGTATCAAGACGATCTATCGGGATTTCATTATATTTATTTTAAATGTTTATTGAGAATGTCTTTACGAATGTTGATACTTTAGAAACAACAGCGTGTTAAGTTGTTGTCTGTCGGTGATCTTAACTATTAATAGTGGCATAGTATTAACCTTATAATCCAGGTTATCAGAGTAAACCTGGATTAAGACGATCGATAAGAATTTTATCTCCCGATCTCTCATCGATAATCGATAATCTCTCGATCTCCCAGTTGTAATAATAAATAATAAAGTGGGATTTGAACTCGTAACCATAGTATTTGTAGCCACATCCTTTGAGCTATAATGCTTGTTAATTTTTAGTTGTGGTTAATTTTAATCATAATGAGGCTATTGATATAATTTATAAATTAAGTACGGTAATATTAAAATAAATTATATATATTTAAAAAAAATGAGCAATACAATTATCATACTTGCCTTATCGTCTGAACTAAAAAAAATTGACTGATTTCATCCAAAACTTTACAAAAGGCTTCGATATATTTATAAAATATTAGATTCATTTTTTAAATGAATGTATACTTTAATTATCTTGAAGGTGTCAAAACAATTGTTCAGTGTTTTGTAATTCCCATCCTTATAATATAACAGCAGGACATTTTCAATTTAAAATATCTCCTCTTTTACTCCGTACATACTGTGAGATTTCTTTTGTATTAACCAACTTCTCTATAAAATGAACAATAGAAAATTTCATCAGCGCTTTGTGAACCTATGCACTGGTTTTACATTGGTTTGTTTACATTCTGTATGAAATAATTAATAATGAATTAGCCGGGGTTGTTAGAGCGGCTTATTTACAGTATTAATACCTTTTCTAAAGAGAGACTTAGAGTGGAATATTAGGTACATTGGGAACAAATCTGCGGCAATTAGTCAAGTTACCTGCGTGTCCTGGACCTTTTGAACCGGTTCCTGGACCGCACCGGTTGACCTGGACCGACCCGGACGTAAATCAATGCCGTCCGGATTTTGCGGTCTACGCACAAAACTATTAGTGAGGACTTGGGTTTTTAACTTTGCTCACACTACTCTAAATTAACACGATATTGAAAAGGTCTTCTAATTAAAAACATCTCAAATCACTTTATTTGTTTATAATAATTTTTGAACAATATAGTTATTAACGTGTAATAATTTTCCAAGCGAAAGCACCAATTCGTACCACTTGTATAAATTCAACAGTGGTAAAATTTTAATTAGACCAGTTTCGCAATGCAATCTTTTAATTGCTTGACTGCATTCAGCGAAATTGGATGCTCTTTATGACCGCCCGCAATACTTGTTTTTCGGCTCGTTTTTTTTTACTATTTTAATTCAAAAGAGTACGTGAAATAAATGGTGCTTTTCGGGTTGAATATTCAACGTGGCACATTTAAATAATTCGTACTAAAGGTAAATGAATCGAGTGCGGAGCGACAGGCTTTATTCGATATTGAATCTAATTAGCCAGTATCTACGATACATCGTATATTGTATTGGTTGGGTTGTACATTAATATAACATGCTATAGCTGGAAGTGTAGCATGTCTTTGCCTTCTACGAACTACGCGTCGTAGTCTTACGTAGTAGTAACGTCTACGCCGCGATGTAGTAGTTTACCTTTAATACTATACGACCTCCTATATCAGGTGTCGTGAAAATTTATATTAGAACACTACAAAGACTATGAATAGAAGATTATAAAATTAATTAAAAATTCAAACTCCGCTTGTTTGGCTACAGAAAACGTATGCATGCTTTTAAATCCTGCTCAATTTGTGATTCAATTATAAATCATTTAATTGAAAAACATATACATATGTTGATATCATTATATTATGAACTATTTATATTAATTTTTATCGATATAAATAAATCTCCTCTTTTCTTGTTGGCTATTTTTTTATTACCAGACCTAGTCCAAGTGGGTTAAATGTAGTGATTTTATATATTTGAGCTATGCAATTATATGTTTTATAACATTTTTTTATTCTATTTGATTATCGTATTATTTCATTTCAACACTTATCAAATATTATATTCACGGGACAAACTATAAGTTCGATTTTCAAAGTTTATAATTTTATTTTATTAATATTATTGTGTCTTAAAATTGTACTGTTAAAATCCAAAAATTCAAATAAATTTGTAATAAAATGTTAGCCGCATAGTGCTCTATAATTGTGAGCAGTTGAAAACCTCTTTTTTCACCCTCTTGGCCGAGGTTTTTTAATTACCTAGACCTAAAGTAAATTGATTTAATAATAAATTAAGCCCACATTTTTTAATTAATAATGGTTAATAAACATAGCCTTGTATATATTAAAATGTATTTGTAATAATGTATTTTTGCTTATTTTATATAAACTTTTTATACTTTTAATTGAAGCTAAAGTGATATAGTGCCGAATTAAGGTCGATTACAAATCACAAATCCATCATTAATTCAATTCAAGACGAGCCCACAGAAGCATTTTTCTTGAAAAGCATTCTTAAGCCAAAGGTTTCGGTTTGTGTAAGTTTCGAGGGTTAAGATGGAGCAAGTTCCACGTTCAAGTCATGTACATCATCCAAAGTAAACTCATTAAGCCACAGTCTCAGACAGCCGGTCAACTATTTCAGCAAATTTCAACATCATACGTATCTCTGAATATCACCGTGAACTCTGTGATTATTCAGGCTTTGAATGAATAAATAAAATAGTTTAATAGTGCTGAATTTAGTCGCAATCAAGCGCACTGGTTAGAGTTTCGATGTCTAATTCGCTGCATTAGAGCAACTGGTCTTTCCAATGAATCATTTGCAATGTATTGAGACTGATTGGCTCCCTGGAGATGCGAGAACACCAATCAATGCCACTTCTTCTTCTTCTAACTTCGATACTGATGATAATGATTCTCACTCCTCAACTAAGTATGTTCATAGATTTAAGGGCAATGTAAAAATAATATATGATATATTTATTTTATGACCATCCAAGCACATACAAGTTTATTTTCGATACCTAATCTCATCTTCGAGGGAGGGATTTTACGAAATATTAATAATTCCTGACCTGAAGACCCTAAAGGTGTTCTTACATAATGGGGATAAAAAATCTGAGTCAGTCTTCCATATTATAATGGTTTTCATACTATACATCAAATCAGCTTTAAAATAACATTTATCCACATTTTAAAGGTACACGTATTTTCAATAAAAAAAACAACGCAGTATTTATTTTAATATTGAAAAGGTTTCATTGAAAATATCACTTAATCGGACCTATTTTATATACCTAAATAATAATTTCCAAAAAGCCCTACACTATTATGTTTTAATGGATTACTTTTACGAGATTTAGAGGGCTTTTACTATATGTTGATCGTGTTTATTATTTAAAGAATTAAGTTTGTAATTTCCACTATATTTTTATTAGAGTCTAAGCGCTTTTGACTCAGAGACTAAATGATTCTACATATGTATATAAAGAGAAGACTACATTTTCGTAGTCGAAAGCACTTCTAAACCTAATAAAAATAAAGTGGAAATATCTTCTAATCTTTAAATAATTTTACTATATGTTTTTTATTATTTAACTATAGATATATTTATTATTTTATAGTAACCCATCAAAGTTTATAGCCTTATAAACATTTTAATAAAAAAATGCTTAATTGAAAAGCTTTGTCATAATTAAAAATAGTGGTTCGCTTTTATCAAAAGCTTCTTAGAATATTTTTTTACAGATTCTTAGGTCATTAAATAGCTAAATAAATTTAATAATATATAATTTTACAAGGCATTTATAATTTAATAAATTTTTATATCATTATCAAAAATAATTATTGAGAAAACGTATGTACATTGAAAAATGAACAGTGAAGTGGAATGAACAAATCTCGTCTTCTCAATAAACGAGCCGTGAACAAATCCGATTGGATTTATTATCAAATCAACGGAAGCTCATCAAAATTTAATTAACGACCATGCAAAAAGATACAAGAACTTATTAAAAATTCTAAAAGTGAAGAATGAAGCTTATAAGTAAATATAAGCGGTTTAAGAGAGTTAGTTTAGTATATTGTGTGTGTAGCTACATGAATTCCAATTCAAATTGTTTGACCAGGCGAATTCTTGCCAAGCTGAAAGCACGCGATACTTGTATAATCTTGTAATTTAGTATTATAATTTTTTTTGAAAATAAGTAAATGCAAGCGCTAATTATTTTAAATACAATACAAAACGAATAGACAATTTTATTTTAATTATTTACTATTGATTGCATAAATAGTTAATATAAAATGTGATGATACATATTAACGTAGATAAATTGTTTATTTGAGTGTCGCAACGGACCGGGCCAATTAAAAAATATTGTGTTGCGTCACTATATTATTAATAAATATGCTGTTTGCAATAAATTTATGAATAATATCCATATATTCAACATGGGCTAAAGATGCCTAATAATTCTTGTGAGACAAATTAATATTAAAACTGAATTTAGCATTGTTTGAAAATTAATATCGATTATAAAAAAATCACTAAATAATATAAGTAATTATGTACTTTTATATAAATTGTAAAAAAATATTATTAATAATGAATCATGGCAAAAAAATTGTACTTTTTTAAGGAAAAACTGTCATATTACCTTATCGATTTTAAGGTTTAATAATATGGACTCTGAGCATGCTTAAATTTCGACATTTTCTGTACGAATATATGAAATAAAGAGTATGTAGCTTGCTGCTTTTAAACCACTAATTCATAAATTAAAAGTTACTGCATATTGTTAATATATATAATTGTCTCAATGTGTGTATGTTATATGTCTGTACGGATCCATTCCTCAACCATCAGTGTTACCAGATGGAAGAATAATATTTTATATAATTATTTTACTACAATTAATACATATCTAAAATATTGAAGCTGGTATTTTAATAATAATAATATTAAATATAGATATTTAATAATGCATAATAAATGACAATTCTCAAAAAAGGAGACTCGCTTTTTAAATATTATGATAAGTGTTGCCATCATATGAAAACCGTATTAAATTATTTTATTTATAATTAACTTTGAAAATTCAAACATGTTCTGAATGAAAAAAATAAACAACTTTTTACCGTCCTATGAAAAAACCAAGCAGAACATCAAAAAACATTAAAAAATTGAAAATTTCAATTAAAATCACCCTAGTTATTACATAATTTGGTCGTAGGTATAATCTAAATCCTGTATGGCAAACTTCGCACACAAATGATATTATTACACACAATATAGTGCTATTATAGTCGAATACAAATCAGTATAAATGTATTTTCACAGTGATTTAATATTAGTGAAGGCCAGTCTGGTTATATTGTATGTGATTGTACTACTTTGTTCTGAAGCGCAATCAATGTAGGTAATTCGATTCACTTGCAATATCGTCCACTATACTTTGAACGCAGTCACTCCGCTTTTGTAAGTTCGGTGAACTTCGACCTATTATCTGCATTTCATTAATGTTTCCTTTAAATTGGTAGCTTCTTTATTGCAGGATTTAAAATTACACAACCTGAGCATATTACTTTAATCAACGGTTGACTCCAGTAACCAAGTGGTAGAAAGCATCACTTCTAGGACCATATTTATTTATTTTTTACTTATGAACAACCGTGGTAATTATTTAATAAAATAGTGTAGACTCATTCTAAAATCAAGTTGAATTGATTTAATTTGTTATCTAGTGTATACATTTTTTTAAATACAATACCTATAACAAAAGTTTTTACTGAGTTGTTGCACATTATGTAATAAAGTTTTAAACTATTATATGATTTGATTTTTTATCGACTTTTCCTATTATATACATCCTATGTGTTTAGTTAAAAATACTCTTAAAATCATACAATGTAATTTAGAGATCAATGTATTTATTCTTTTTAGATCGATGAAAATACATAATTATTTTTGATTAGACGCACTAAATATTTCTATATGAATTTTAAAAGCCTCCTCAGTTTTTTTAACCATGTGTATTATTTAATATAATATTAACTTTAGTTCTTTGTTAACTAATTTTATGTTTAAAAAAAACATGTTGTATATCCCGTGTTAATTATTTTGTACTGATTTGGAGAAAGATTTTTAAATTAAAACGGTTGAATCGTCTTATCATATTAAATAAACCATGTTCAATTTAGTCTAAAATCATCGTAAATTAATGGTTTTGTGGGGTTCTTTTTTAATGGATCGAACCAAGAGAAATTTATTAAAAATAAAATAATAATTATTTTTTATTAGACGAACTAAATAATTCTATAGGTATAAAGCTTAAAAGCCTTCATTGCTGTATTATTTAATATAAATTAACTGTAGTTTAAGATATTTTAATGAGTCTCTGAATATTGGTAGTCGAAAGTATACTCATTAAAATTTAAATATTTTGGAAATTATTATATCTTTATATCTAGAAATCAACACGATTATACTTAAATTCTCTATTACCTTATTTTATATTAAAAAATATATTAATCTCGGGTAAAAAATGTTGAAATAAACTATAATTAGATGAATATAGGTATAAAATGTTTGTTTTAATTTTAGTTAAAAACAAATCTAAGGTATTGTGATATGTAAGTTATTCAAAATTCAAATGCTTAAGTATTCATAAGAGTAGTTTCCAACTCTAGTCTTTATAATATACGAGATGTCATTCGTCATTGTCTCCATAGTTTTATATGATTCTCATGCGAATACCAAATCACATATCTAATGATCAAAGAAGTCTTGTCACTGAAAAATACACATAAAGTTAAATGTGACAGTGGAAAAACAGTTTCACATGCAATCGACTCGTTATGCTTTACAACACACGCAAAACTGCATTCAGAACTAATTAGCTTTTAAAATACATGCCGCACAACATATATAATTTCACTATTAAAAACTGGAAAATGTGATCTTTAGATATTGTCATATTTGCCTTGAAAAATGTAATGGTAAATATTATGACTTAATACTGAAAAGACACTATGTATGTTAACTTGTCCTTTTAATGTGAGTAAACTATCGACTTTCATAACGTCTCCATTTCAATTTCAAATCCAATAGTTTCTTCAAATTAAATAGTTAATTCTTATTTTATTATTATTCTTCTAGTGTGTTATTTATATTTTTCCTGTGTTTACTGTCTTTATAAACCGGTTACTACTTTTATTTACTAACTATAAGCTTATCGATAAAATCAAATTAAAATAAAGTACATACATTTGATTGACCGTTAGAAATTAGTCGTAGATAATGATTATTTCATAAAATATCAAATCCCATAGTAAAAATTCCATGTACAACTAAATTAATTATTAATTAAGAACTATTTTATAACATATATTTTTTTAAAAAACTCTCATCTAAAATTTTGTCTATTCATATCAGATAAAATCAATGAAATAAAAAAGATGAGTTATTATTTTTTACGGTGATTGAGATAAATAATAAGAATAATTGTGAGCTGAATTGGTTGAAAAGGCTGACTGACCTTTTTAAATCTCAACCCCCCATTTTTATCATCCAACCCTCGACCAGCTCTTTCATACTTTCTCTTCCAACAAATAGAACAAATCGGGCCTTTCGAGATGTAAATGCATTATAAATCATCCTTGGGGTCTCTCTTCTCCCCTTTGAGGGCTTCATTTATAATTGATCTGTGATTTTTAAGACGACTTTTCAACTTAAGTGCGGCCCCCTTAGATTTTTAAATTGCTTATCCAAACAGAAAAGTACAATTTATTAATTGACTTCATACAAAACGAAGCAAACGTAGAGTTTTCTTTGTGCAGGGGATATAAAATGTAAATGTTTATGAGTGTTTAGAATAATATAAACGAGTATAAAGGAATCAAAGGCAGTACAAATGCACATAGAGGAGAATATTCTACCTTTTGGTGCCTCTATTAAGCCTTTATATAGTTTGCATATTATTACTGTTGAGTTTTGCACACAAACATTGCACTTTTCATTTTATAATAATTATCTCTACTATTTGTGGTCAGATTAATCTGGACCCGGCGAATTTGGTCTTTAATTTATGAATATGAATTCAATTTATATCAAATGAGCTATTATCAAATAAGCAAAGGGCTTTAATGACCCTCTTGTGTTTTTAATCAAAATTTTATGCATATTTATTCTAAAATTATCCCCATACTATTAAACCAACATTATGTCTAAGAAATCAATATATTATATAAATAATTTACGAGTAACAAAGGCCCCTATTTTTAAAGAAAAATGTAGCTTCCACTTTAATTTGTATTTTAGCAAATACTAATGATCAAAATTAGGTGTAATATATTTTTTGAAATAATTAGATCAGTTATTATTCGGAGATGGGATATAATATTCGTCTCGATCTAGTTTTATACCGATTTCCTGGGTTATAGAGTAAATACTCAGATAATTATTAATTCGAATAGAGATACTCTGCCAATCACCTGTGACTGTAATAGTTAAATATCGCCAATAGGTAAAATAGAATAAATTAATTATGTAAACAATTCCTTGGGGTTGTGAATTTTTATTACTAGTGAGAATATATTTTCACTCGTGTATATTTTCAGCACACAAAAATGCAGGCACTTAAAAAGTAGGTTGGTCCAGGTAATAAGATAAAAATAGTTAAATTAAATCCCCGTCTAAATAATTGCAGAAAATTTATTTAACTATCTAATATCAATTTTGAAAGATTTGGATAAGGTAAACATTAGATAGTGGTATTTAAGTTTCAGTCCACCGAATAGTGTATTATTATCCGTGTAGATCCTTATTTGCCGACACTCAATATTTACATTGGCCATTGCATTTGCATGGGTGGTCAAAAGGAAAAAGACACACAATTTAATATACAATGTATATACAAAGAGAAACACATGGTATTTGAGAGAGGAAAAGCTCTTTTGGGCAAACTCAGTTATTGTGTTTTTATGTGGTAAAGGCCGCCGTTGCATTTTGCTCCATTGAATACTCAAACACACTATTTTGCAACAAAAACACTTTTGTATATCAATAAACATATTCTGAGAAAACTTTTCTATCACTAGTATTTATTAAATGACTTCGATAAAATCCGGAATGCTATTTAGGTTTATTTGGATGAGGAGGCCCCTTTTATAAATAATTAATAAATATAGCCTGTTTTTTTATTTTTCCGACCGTATATTCAAAAATTTTAATTTTTAAGTAAACTTTTTATTATCTTGAGTATTTATAAAATAATGAAACGATACGATCCATTTTCTTATAAAAAACCAAACTCCACAATTATAGTTATTTGTATTGATAAATGTGATAAAATATAGGTTTCGTGGTAAAAATTACAAAAAAAATGTTTGAAAAATATTTATTAAATTCCTATACGACTGAAAGATGAATGAACCATATTTTTTTTTATTTAAAAATGTTAAAAAATCATTTAATTTGTAACACAGAATGAGGTTGCAATTATTCAATACGTTTATTTTCAATATTAAATATTTTACTTAAATATTACAAGAATTAATGCGATTTTATTTTTATTTTTACATTCTCATATAATTATATAAAAATTTAATATTTCACAATTTTCAGTCTCTTGCTCACAATTTTAGTGCACTGTGCTGCTTACATGTTTATTATATTGTATTATTATTCAGTAATATGTATTATTCTATTTACAGATATTAACAAAACAATCTTAGGACATAATAATATTAATAAAATAAAATCATATTTTTTTAAATTAGCATTCAACTTTAAAGTTTGCCCCATGAATATAATAATTAATGTATGAAAAATGTTTTTTGTAAATATGTATCAGGGGGTTGAAATAAAATAATACAATAATCAAATAATAATGCAACATTATAATGGAAATAGTTGTAGATCTCAAGTACTTCATCACACCCACTTGGACTATTTAGAAATTATAAATATACCACTTATAGTAATAAAAATGATAATCGATTTTTTGCCTTACTGTACAATATGTATATATATATATACATATATATATATATATATATATATATGCTATATATATATATATATATATATATATATATATATATATATATATATATATATATATATATATATATGTTTATTGAAGGTAATTTATATTATATTTTTTGAATTCTTGATAATGTTGATGTCTGGGTAGAATTCTATAATACATATATGGTGGAAGTTAGATTGAATATTTTTTTTTTGTATTTTAATACCTTCTTTTTTCCAGTATTTTTTACATGTTAATATACATAGTAAAATAATATAATCGTATCCCTATTGCGAAGGAGAGTTTCATCTTTTCTATTAATTTAAGCTTCTGTTTATAAATGAATATAACTTTATTGATATAAAATCTGGATGTTTGATTTACCGTTGTTGGAAATAAACGCTATTTGGATGATTTATTGTATCCGAATAGTATAAAACTTACAAGAGCAGACATCTGGCTTATGATTTCTGATATATAAGTGTGTTATTGAATAGGCTGAGAGGGTTGTAAATAAGGGTGTCCATTACAAACGCGTATAGCGAGGGAGATAACGGATGAAAAACAAACCGGTAAACATATGCGCTGAACGTTTTGGATTTATTCGTTGGGCCCAAAGGCTTTACGGCATCTCTTCGATATTAAATCGTAAAAATATCGAGTCCCGTAGGAGTGCCGACTATTGAGGAACTTCCGATGATTTACCATCTCAATACTTGTGTTACTGGAAATCACCCAAATGTATAAAAAAAAATCCTTACATACAAACAATATATTTTTAACTTATACAGGACCAATCAGTCAAATAATATTTTTATACTACATATTCAATAAATCACACGATCAAACACAAACAAACAAATACATACAACTTTAGTGTATTAATTTTGAAGAGATTGACTGTAACGTTTAACATGGATGGAGGCCTCTCTTTTTTACTGTTCATCCCCTTATTCCTAAAAAAAATATACACATAGATCAGTTCAGAAGACGTATGATCCTTACTTCTTATTTCATACAATTTATTGAACCAAATACCAATGCAAATATATCAAGACTATCTATAAACCCATTCTTAATATCGTAATCAGGAAAAATTATTTCACTTGGTTTTATATCGTTCTTTTTAATGTATTATACACAGCTTATAATTTGATTCTAACAATATTTAAATAAAAAAATCTTATATAGTTTACCTTAAATTAATCGTTCAATTAATTTATTTTATTAATTGTATGCCTTCATGGATATATAAAAAACACGCAAAGTGTAAACGCGATCAAATCATACAATATAACAAAGAAATCTAACAAATTTATTATACATAAATTAAAAATAAATAATAAACTTAATCCAATACTAAAAATTGTATAGAATGATTTATTATTAATGATCTATATGATAAATATTATAGAAGATATGTACGTCTTATAAAGTAGAGAACAACTAGCCTCAACTCCTTTTTCAAAAGGTGTACTCTATTTATGTTTATCAAATAGTTAAACAGGTCACTGATAATTATTACACGACAATCACCAAGGCAGAAACTTACGGTCAACTTATTATCAAACGAGTAAAATTTATGAAAGCCTACCTTTTCAAGTAACGTGAGTAAAGTGAATGGAGAGTTTAATTTGTAGGGATATTAATAAATCCTTTGGGCAACAAACAAGTTCTACAACAATCGATCAATGTTATTAATATCTTGATTTTTTTTCCAACAAAAAAACCCCGCTAGAGCAATATTAAAATGGAAGTAATCCATTTTGAAAACACCTGGTGTTTGCCATCAACAGGCTTCTTCAACTTTTACCACTACGACCCACACGTCAAACTTCATATTTTATATAATAGATTTTATGGATTTAACTACAATACACACAAGCCAAGATTATATAAATATTTTCAATCAAGACATTATTCGTGAAGAATATATACTTCCAAATACACGAGTCTATCATTGAGTGGATATATTTTAAGGAAAGGTTTTCCCATCCTAAAACCACTATTCCTTAGTAGGAGGCTTTACTTTTCTCTATATTTGACTGTATTGATTTTTTTTTCACTCAGCTACGAACAATTTACGGAATGTTTGATTTATGTGGACGCCAAACAGCAGATGTGATCCAAAGAGAGAAACGAGTTTTTCTTTTTTAGATACTATTATATAAGTAGGATTTTCTTCTGTACATTTACTACTAAGAACTAAATCTAATACTAGAATGATGATGTGGAAATGTGCTGAATAAATAGTGTAAAAATATATTGCTAATACTGTAAAAAAATAATCATATTAGGTTGAGAGTGGAGATGTGCCAAGGGCAAACATATATTATAGGATTTTATTATAATTTCTTATTAATCGAGCATTATACTACTGTCTTTATATCGCTTTATTGCACTCTATGGGTAAAAAGGATAGAGCGATATACAGAAAAGAAATTGGGATAATACTACAATCTTCGTTTGATTTTGGCACATCTCTGGTTGAGAGTAATTGCATAAAATAATATCTCTTTCCTCTTTAACATTATTAATATCTTATGAAAGACACTAAATGGAACCAAACATATTTTAAAATTGTCATGAATTTTACTGCCAGCGAAGTTAAGATGAACCGATAGAAAGCAAATTTTTTTATAAACTATGTAATTATTTTTATTTTTAATTTCAAATCGAGAATTCTCATCCAAGAAGAAACATTAGATTTATTAGCTTTCGATAAAAACCTGAAATATTAGTGTCGAGTTTAAAAGTTTTGAAGAAACGTAATTAACGTGAGACGTACACTACGTTGGGGGCTAATTAATTGTTGTTCGAAATCCAAAGCTTGTTCCGAAACTAGAAGATAGTAAGAATTTATATTATTATACAAGTGTACAGTGCTTAAGATATCCAGATTCTATATAATTAATTAATTAATCACTCATCGCAGACAGATATTAGCTTCAGTATGATCGAGGGTCGTTTTACGTGTGATCATTCACTTGATAATGTAGTATATTCTTAATTTGATATGAAACGGATATAAAAATACATTTTTATAGAAATAAAAATAACTGAGCCGCCTCGTGGCCCAGTGGTTAGTGTAACGGATTCGTGAGTAAAGACTCCCGGGTTCGATTCACGGCACCGGAGTCACTTGGTAGATCTAGCTTAGCAAACTAGATCTTAAGTACTCATTGCTGTGTGGTGGCCTGGGAAACCATCTCTACTATATTCTCCCGTAAAGGCCAAGGTGGCCTGGCCAACCCCTTATAAAGGGACTCCCGTCAATAGGGAAGGCGTCACGATATATATATAAAAATAACTCCAATAATATTCTAATTTGCAAATGCGCAATGCTTTAAGCCTGTATTTTTACAAATACCATTTAAATTAAAATAACAGAGGAATGATCAATGGTGTCAATTTGTAAAAAATAATCCAGTGGCATATTTTTTCAACAGTCTGATGAACTTCAGGAATAAGAGTGCCCGAATTGACAAACTTTTATTGCCTGTTTATTTTTTTCTTCGTCCAAAAGATAAATAATAATTTTCACGACCCGTCTCGCTGATTTTAATGAGATTCTTCAAATCTCAGAGTAGGTATTTTTTACAACCAAAAGTCAATCGTGGACAATCTTCGCCGCAAACTTCGGCTAATTATCTTCAAAAGAACACCCGTTCACTATCACACGGCATATAAATACACAGATATTTAAAAATACTGGTCTTTTAGGGTATAGAATATAAATGCGGTATATTTTGATGCCCTTCAAGATTAAAAACGAGCTTGGCAACGGGACGTGCGGGACCAATAAATTATTGAAGGAGCTTTCGCACGTACTAAAAACGAGGCGTATCAAACAGAATTTTATACCGTATCAAAAAAAATTTCAAATCGTACACTTACTCTACAAACATTCAATTTTCGATTTGACTGTGTGGGTTGTTTATTTATTCGATTGAAAGTGGTATCCAGAATTAAAGACATCGAAGTATTGATTATTAATAATTCCTAAAAAAGGCGTAAATCAAATATGTGTATATATAAATTATATTAATAATGTAAGGTTGGTTCATTCAAGTTGGTTGTTGGTGAATGAAGTTAATTACATATTTTAAAGAATATTTCTTCAAAAATAATTTTATGACTTCAAAAATAATTTTATGTAATGTGTTTTTAACTACCGTATAATAATTTTTTTTATGTGGTTGTAAATAATAGATATTTATATCCAACTATATTAAAATATCACAAAATAAAAACATTTTAGAAGAAGAATTTATTTGGGTATTTAAATTAATTTAGATATAATAAAAAAACGCTTATTATAATTGAGACAATATTTTGTTTAATTTGCATACATTCGTATTTTATGACGTATGGATTTCACCTTTCGGAATTAAAAATCGGACTCTATTTAAAGCTAAAACTGAAACGTAGGCTCAAAATATTTATTTGTTTTGTGGTTTATGCCTAGTTAAGAATGTTTCGTTGTAATTAATAGAATCTGATGTGTAAACTAATGAAAACCAATCGCGTACACCCGTTTGTTTGTACATGGGGAAAAAACATCCCTCTTCAATTTGGGTTGTTATTTTAACTTATTAGCCAAGTGTTTATTCAGCTAGGGATTGGAAAACTTCAATCCAGATTACGTATTAAATATAAATACATATTCATAGGTATTAACTCAATAATATTATACTTCATATGTGTTTATTACGTTTTAATATTATTTTAATATTATAAATGGTACATTTCCCTTGTTTAGACCTTAATTCTTCCTTGCAGACAAATCCTGGTAAATTTGATGCCAATATTCATATTCAATTCCTGGAACCAAGTAATTGAATGAACCTACCTCCACTAATATTTATCGATGAGGAATGGTTGATTATAATGAAGGGGTGAATTTATCATATCCATGGTGTATTTAATCAAATTGACTCCACTTATGGATAACAATTTGTGACCGATTTATAATATAGTAAATTTTAATTATTATTATTTAGTATTTATTCTTTTGAATAATTGAAAGGTTCAAATTTAATGAAAATTCATAAAATACTCATCCATACTTTTTATTATCACTGTTATCATTTTAAATAGTAATATATATACAATAAATTATAGTAGTTTCAAGTGTCCGGTGACCGAATCAATCTGATCTTTGGGTGCAGGTCCGATGCCCAGAACCGTTTTAGTATTAGGAGCTATTTGAGTCCGACCTGCATCGCGGATCAAAGAAACTATGAGACCAGCATTTCGAGCATTCTTGTATATTTCATCAATTTCATTTTCAGATTCCACTTTCAGAGCTACTTTGGCTTGTCCAGTCAACTCCCACATCCTCAAAGCATCCGGGTCCTTTTTTAATGCTTTTGCATAAACACCGACAGCGGCATGTCCGCATTGTGCAGCTATCTTTCCTTTTCCCATCTTGAGATCATTTCGTACAATCAACACCACTTTGTATTCCTTGCCGTTGCAGAAGACATCCTAAAGATATTAAAATTATAATTAAATTAAAATAAAACATCAATATTTGGCTTCTAAAGGCTAAAAATTCATAAGCTTATCAGAATGTGCAAGAATACTATCGGATAGGCGGAGGTATATTAGTAAGAATTGTGTTTTAGACAAGGAGCTAATTATGTAACCAACTTAATATTGTGAATGTTTAGTTATGAATTATACTAGCCTAAGATGATCTTAAATGCAACTATTTAAAATTGATATCCCAATATAATGCACATAAGGGATTAGTCCTACCCCAGTATGTAAATTGGCTAATGGTTAAAGACAAACTCTAAATAAAATTCTAGATCAGGTAATGGCTTTTCTCCAGCTGATATATCTTTTCGAATACTAATCTTGTTTGTGAATAATATAGTTTGTGTAACAACAACTTATTATTTGTCATTAACAATTTATTGTTTGACGATATCTAAATAATATATGTAAACAAATCAGGATATAAATTATAATGAGAACAAACCTTAGATTTTGCCAGTGCACCTGCAGTAGCCTTAATAGAGGCTAAATTAATTTTCTTATAGGCGAACAATGAAACACCGATACAAAGTCCACAGGCCAAACCGGACAAAAAGGATAGTTTTACATCCATATTGTTATAATGAACGTTAAACGTAACAGGTAAAGAATTTAGTAACATTAAACCGTTAAAATACTGACCACGAGTGTCACTTTGACAGCTGCGAGTGCCGGTAAGGCAGCTCGCTGCAATACCGCTCGGATATAAAATGCATACAAACATAATAAAAAAACACGTTTTTAATTTTTGTATTACATTAAAAATAATTTAAGCGCAGTAAATGAGTAAACAACACATTTGTTGCTAGTTACTTTTTATCTTTTATATATTTTTTTGTATAAACATGAATGAAAGTTTTTTTAGGTTTTATTTTTAGGTTATTGTAGATAAATATTATGATTGGTTATATGTCTATATCGATATAAATACCTCTTCCTCTTCTCCCGATGATGTTTCATCTTCTAATTCCTCCCATTCTGATGAAGACGACGGATTTTCTAATTCTACCTCCACCTGGTCCGCCATCTGAAGACCATATGATTTTATTGACATTGAATTTGTACAGTGGTCGTCAAAAAATGTGTGAAAGTAGATTAATAGGCATTATTAATAACTGCAATTTTCCATTTAAATAAAAATGAATCCATTCAATAAATAAGCATTTTAAAAAAAAAATAATAATTCGTAAGGTACCTCAAAATAAAAATTTGAAGGATTCCCGCATTAATATATTAATAATTACTTAATAAACCATTTGAACAACCAAGCGTCAGACTGTTTGATCGATGAGATCAACAAAAACGAGCACTACAAAACGATAACATCAATTTATTCATTTATTAACATGGAAAAAGATAATAAAGATACTATTTTTAGACTTGAAATCCCCCATGGACCACCTGAGAAATCAGTTGGAGATTATTTCCAGTCTAAAATGCACAGCTTCGTAGCAAGGTAAAAGTAGTTAGTTAGTAATTTTATATATTTTATAAATATGTACATAATTTTAATGTTAAAACAAAAGAAGATTGTTCTGTCAATGTCGTTTCGATAAAAAAATAAGGTCAAATATTGAATTTAAATTATCGTGCGTTGTGCATAAACGGTAAGTAATCTATTTATATATTGTGAATGTATTTTTTTGTAGAAAATATCCTTTGTGGGATTCTTCGGGAAGGGAAGGAGGACTGGAATGTTGGCGAGCAAAAAACGAAGCAATCGAAATATTAACAACCAAAGAAAAATTAAAACCAATCCACGAAACCATGAGAACGAACATGGATAAAAAATGGTTGGAATTAAAGGAAAAGCATATGTTGTTCAGAGATGCTTTTATAAAATTCAACAAAGTAATAGCCATATTATGAAGTCTTCGTTATACGTAGGTATTATATTTTTAAATCATATATGATTTTAGTTTATTTGCGAGAACGAGGAGAAGAGGAGGCGAGCTGAACGTTCTCTGAGTCAAGATAAAGAAAGTTTACTGAAGAAAAGCGAAGAAGTGGAATCCGTAGTCAAACAATTAGAACAGATGAACAAAGTTCAAGCCGATATGAAACTATTTCTCAAATCGCATTCGATGTATGGCGTGAGTACAAAGACAATGTCATATTAATATTATTTGAACTTGGGTTAAACGTCAGATAAATAATATAACTTTAAACATGTTCTGAACAAGACTTATTACTTTATAATATAATCGGTTCATTGGAGAGTTAAGATGTTTCATTTTCAACGACTGTAAACATTGGTTTATTTATTAATTAGTAGATTAATACTATTTTATATTTAATGTTTCTTTCTTATCTGTGTAGAGTAAATGTGAAACGGTATCAACCAATACCGCCAATAACCAGCGTAATAGCTCAGAGGATAAGAAGCGTGGCTACAAATACTGTGGTCATGGGTTCAAATCACACTCAAGTTAAGAATTTTTAAATTGATTTGATCGGTTATTACGACTGGAAGATCGGGAATAATATTAATAAAATCCCGATCGATCGTCTCGATCCAGGTTTAGTCTGATTTCCTGTATTGTAAGGTAAATAATGAGGCGATTATCGGGCAGAGCCGCTCTGTCGGTGACCTGTGTAACTAGTAATAGTCACCGACAGACAATTAACACGTTGTTGTGTCTAAAAAACCCTCTCAAAAAAGCTCCATCAGAGATGTAGGTTCTCTGGTATTCCATACGACTGTTTTCTCTTAAAAATAATTTTAAAAAATATTAGCAAACCATACAGCTGATTGTTTTAATATCAAGACACTGACACTAATTGTCACACTTAGACTCGTCTACTTGGTCCGCCCTCTTGATATTTATACATGCAGTTGTATGGCCTCATAATATCGTACAACCCAATACCTATGATATTATGTAGATATAGTGTTGTGGTGTTACCAATCACGATCCTTATTAATTATACTCGTTTTTGAGTAATTCTGAAATTTGAAACTCCTCTTCAAATTTGAGAAACATATTTGAAAAAATATATTTTTTTATTTTAGGAATTCTTGGAATCTGTCGTCAGCGCATCAAAAGATTTCAATAAACCGTCGGATATTGTCAATCGTTTCAAGACATTGGGTAAATTATACATCGAACATGTTATAAAAAAACAACCTAAATAAACCTGACACAATTTCAGAATCTTCAAAATTCGATTTGATTCAGAGGCAAGAGAGGGATTTGGAGAAAGTTGAAAGAGTCTGCAAAGATATGATTTCTTTGAACGAAGAAAAACAACTACAAATAATGGGATACAATAACAAACTGGCTGAGCTGAAGGTTTGTCTCTCGATATAATCATTTTGACATGGAAACAAATAGTAATATGTATATATTTTCAATTCAGACTCGTCATCAAAACGCTCAAAAAGAATCAAAGAAATGGGAGATGATTTTAATAAGGGCAAATGATATTACATCGGAAAACCAATCAGAATTAAGCAGTGTCAAGGATAGTATTTGGCATCTCTACAATTTAATGTGCAAACATAAAGGTTATTATAATAATTAAATTATCAAATTCATACACGATAAATTAAATGAATTTATTTTAAGGTTTGAAAGTGAAACACAAGAGGGAAGATTATGAAAAGCAGCTCATTGCAATAATGTTGGGATTGACACAATTGAGGGAAATTGTTCGGTTGAGTAAAGAAAAATATTCAAAAGGTATGGATTCAAATCGACGACCCTCTTCAAATAACTTATCAACTAATAAAAACGTCAAATAATTAATAATTTCTATAAAAATTTATTAATTCGAAATAATTTTTAATTACACGATTAAAAGGTGCGCATATGAAAACAATATTTTATTTTTTTTCCCATATAAACATATTATGATTTATTCTTTTCGGTTACTAATTTTAACATTTTTTTAAGTTCTTAATTCCTTGTTTTTCCTACTTCATCCTACTTGTAATTGAATGTACGATAAATGTTTTGTGTAAATATGTATCAGGGGGTTGAAATAAAATAATACAATAATCAAATAATAATGCAATATTATAAAGGTAATCATTGCAGAGCTCGAATACGTCAAAGTACGTCATCACACCCACTAGTCCACTATTTAGAAATTAAAAATATAAATATACCACAAATAGTGATAAAAATGATAATCAATTTTTTGCTTTTGTGCATAATATGTATATATATATATATATATATATATATATATATATATATATATATATATATATATATATACCTATATATATATATATATATATAATAATATATTAGAATCAATATATCAGACTCATCTTCCTCCGCCATATGGATATTTACATCAGTAAAGCAACTTATAATGTACATAGAATACATATTAGGTAGGAGGAGGGTTTTTACTAAATTTACTAATTTGCTTCATTTATATGTTTATATTTCATTATTTATTTATATATACATATATATATTTATATATATATATATATATATATATATATATATATATATATATATATATATATATATATATATATATTGTACCAAATAATAATATAAAATAACTAAATCAAAGCATATTGTTGGGTATGTAATAAATTTATTTGGATAGCTTTTCGGCAAAGCTCGTCCTCGATCTGGTCTTCTTTGGTTCTCTGCCAGGAGTTGACTTACTTCTGGGCGGGGTTTGAACCGTGGTCACTTGTTTGCCTTGCATCTTCTTCTCTTCCAACTTCTTGACCCTCTCCTTAAAAAAAAATTCCTTGCTGAGACGAGCCAAGTACATTTATATAGAAGGGAATAATAAATTATCTGCACGTTAAAAATTAACCAACCGCATAATAAGCACAGTTAACCACGTCTGTTATCTTTCGTTCGATCGTTTTCAAAAACAACATGACGTTGTTAATATTAACTTGAGTATTGATTCCTAATAATTGCAGTATCGGAGCTGAGCTGCACTGCATCATGCTGTCAAATATATTAATTAGTAATATAATTTTATATTAATAATGCGACTAGTCGAATCCAATCACCTGAAGAGGTCCTGTATTGACAACATGAACCCGTTCAGAGCTTTTTGAGATTCTTCGGATCTGTTTTTAGCAACTTCAATTTTCAATTTGGTAGATTCGAGTTGTTTTCTTAGACTATCGCTTGTCTCTTGTTCCAAAGCATCTTGTTCCGCCTTCTCTCTTCTCGTTTCCTCTAAAATGTTTGTTCTTAGACACTGATTCTTATTTTATAATACAGTGGTACCTCGAAATAAGAATTTAATTCGTTCCGGGATCATCGTCGTATGTCAAAACAATCGTATCTCAAAGCAATTTTTACCATTCAATTCCATACAAACTGTCATTAATACGTTCCAGCCCCTCAAAAATTCCTAACAAAAAAATAGTTTTCTTAACGTACTACGTGTTTTTGAATAAAAAAGTGTATTTATTTAAGAATATAAGAAATAAATTAGATATATAGTGTGAGTTTCAGCAGCCAATTGCTTCTCCATAATCCATAATAAGTTGTTACATCTCATGTATATTTTTTTGGAAAATTATCGCGCATAAAAATTCGTATATCAAATTTTCGTCGTATGTCGAGGTAGAAATTCTCTAATATTATTCGTCGTATCTCAAAACATTCGTATGTCAGGGCAATCTCGAGGTACCACTGTATATCAATTTTATAATGGACAAATATACACCACAAGAACGAAACTGATCTAAGCGTCACATAACCAAAATGGGATTTATGCCCCATCCGTTGTTGATAATACATTATTAGCATACCGATTTTAATTTTTAAATTTCCCACATTATTGGCCAAAGACTCCAACTCTTGGTTGACTTCGTTGACGTAATTGAACAATGCGTAATTTTCTTCTTCCTGCTTTGTGAATTGGGCCAATATTCTATCAACATCAGTTTCTCCGCAAAATTCCTAAAATATAATCATTAAACATATATTTAAAATAATTTCAATTATATCCAACCTGTATCTGCTGCAATATATCCTTGTATCTCTCCTGTTGTTCTAGTATTTTATCTTTCTGTGCCCTTTTCTTGGCTGCTTCTTTCGCCTCCAACTCCGCCATGACTCTCAACGATCCTTTCACAGCCAAAAACTGCTGGAGTTTTGAATCGTGATCTAATTGCCTTTGAAGCTCTCCCATTTCCTGAAATTATCATACCAAAATGTCTCATATTGATCGATTTTCCTTAGTGCAACAAATAATTTACGTGATTATGTTCGATTTGGTCGTATTGCGCTCTATCTTTAATCGTCTGTAATTTGTGACACCATTCTTCTCTTTGATCGTATAAAACTGTAGATTGTTCCACAAGCTCCATCATGAGGCTTTTTCCATTCGACAGACTCTCCATTGTTTTGTTCCACACTGTGTTGAAGTTGGACCTTAAAGTAATTAAAACGTAACATTTAATAATGATTGAATTAATTGCATTACCTTTCTTGGAGCAGATGGTCAATGTCCTGTCTCAATTTGAAATTAGCTGTATTCACAGTACTAAAACGTTTCTTGGCCACCTCGAGACGATTTTCCAATTGGGTGATTTTGTGTTGATTTTGAGCCACTTGTTCCATAGCCTTAATATATATTAATTTAATTTATAATTCACCATGTATACGATCTCCACAATTTTACCTCTTTTTCTGTGACTTGTTGTGATTTCAATGCCAAAACCTCTCTTTCTAATTGCTTTAGAAGAAAGTTCATTTCTCCAATCTGATACTTTTCCATGTTTATACCTTTTTGGTGCTCTTCTTGGTCGATTAGCAGATCGCTCATTTCGTTGCTGACGTTTAGGTCTTTTCTCAAATTGGACGCAGAAGTTGATATCTTAAATTATATTATTGTGACTATAGTATGATTCACTTACGGTCGAATTCAATATAATAATTTAATGAGAGTGTGTTAATGAGTCGTACTAGAGCTGATAGTATTAGTGCGTATACGAATAGAACTGGTCGACTAGATTTTAGTAGTATTAGTGTATGCAAGCTCTATTTGTATACGCACTATATGCACACACGTTCATTACACTATTACATATTATATTGAATACACTTTTAAGAGTGTATTGTCAAATTAATACCAACAGCTTTGTATCAATGTGTTAATACCAATTTGGTCTCTGATTAGTAAACACCTAAGAAAATTATACGATACGTGAAAATTTAATATATATACCTTGAGATCCAAAACCAGCTGTTCATATTCTCTCGTTAGGGATTCAAGAAGTTGCCTTTGCTTTCTAATTTTGGGTTTTGAAGCATTGCACATCGCGGCTCTCTCCATTTCCATGATGCGATACTGTTTTAAATTAAAAGTATAAATAGAGATTTATAAACAGAGCTAGTCTAAGTGGGTGCAGTGAAGTACCACGGAACATTTATTTACACATTAATTTTTATACAAAAACATTATAATATTAGGAGAAATAATATAGGCCGAATACTGGGTGGATGGGCAAATTCCAAAGATATTAATTATATTTTTTATTATTATAAAATTTTATAATTTAATAAAAATGTAACCCACGCAGTGCCCAGTGTTCCAAGACACTTATCTTTATTACGATATTATTTTTTAATTTTATTTAATAGCCAGCAGAATAGCTCAGAGGATAAGAATTGTGGCTACATATACTGTGGTCATGGGTTCAAATCCCACTCAAGTCAATTGATTCGATTGGTTATTACAACTGGTAGATCAGGAATATTATTAATAAAACCCAGATTGATCGCCTTGATCCAATATCTTGTAAGGTAAATACTGATTATTAAGTCGGTGACCTGTATAAGTAGTAATAATTAAGATCATCGATAGACAATTAATTAACACGTTGTTGTCTCAAAAAAAAAGCTCCTCAAGGCATAAATGAATAAGTAAATAAATATCAAATATGTAAGATTGTTGTGTAATAATTTTCCGGTTAGAAAGCTGTAGACGTGTTCACATTTGGGCGTCTAAAGTTATGTAGTATGTACAGTTTCAGAGTCAATATATCAAAGTCATTCGCCAGCATATATCACCAAACTAGCAAGAGGTAAGGCAATATCGTTATTTTAAAGTAGTGAGATTTTTATAAATATTTAAATGCTTATTTTACATAACAAACCAACACCCTTGTGGATATATTTTATCATTTCCAACAAAAAAACACCCCAACGTGTATTTCTGTGGTAGCATTTATTTCGGATTTAATGGGTTAGTTCAGTGTGGTTATAAGGAAGTGGCATAACCTAATTAATATTCTCAATGTGTAATTGTCCAACCGACGCACTCACCTGTCGTTGGAGTCTAGCCAGCTCATCTTCGGCTATTTTGTCCAAGTCTGCTTCGTCCGGTGCTGGATTGGTTGCCATTATTCAACTGGAACCAGCACAATAAAATTGAAAACCAAAAGGGGAGAGACTGTATCAAAACAGCACCAAGTATAAACAGACCTTGGAAACGCCAGGCTTGATCAATAACACAACAATCATTCTAAATCCCGATTAAACTTGCTGCATATAATGGTATGGTCAAAGTATATATATATATATATATATATATATATATATATATATATATATATGCGCCCGTAAAATCAATGAAAAATGTTGTCGTATACGAGAGTTACAGTTACATATTTATATTTTATATATTTTCTTATATATTTTCTATAATTCTGACAAATGTCCATCATTGCCGAACCACATAAGGTTTTCACTGCAATGACAAGGTGATGGTGGTTCATCCTTTCGTATTTTTTTTTATTATTATTATTAAAAGAACACAGTCGTCTGGAATTCCAGAGAACCTACATCTCTGATGGAGCTTTCTTTGAGGAGGTTTTTATACCTACAACGTGTTAATTGTCTGTCGGTGATCTTAACTATTACTAGTTACACATGTCACCGACAGAGCGGCTCTGCCCGAATAATCGCTTCAGTATTTTTAACTATCAATCCAGGAAATCAGAGTAAACCTGGATCAAGGCGATCGATCGGGATTTTATTAATATTATTCCCGATCCCCCAGTTGTAATAACCTATCAAATCAATTTTTAAAAATTCTTGACTTGAGTGGGATTCGAACCAATGACCACAGTATTTGTAGCCACGCGTCTTATTCCCTGAGCTATCACGCTGGTTATGATATTTATCTAATATATATATATATATATATATATATATATATATATGCTATATATATATATATATATATACTATATATATATAATAGATGACAAAAAATATACAGGGTGGACTTGAACTAACTAAGAATATTTTAAGTGGTATTGGGGTATCCGCAAATATAGCAAAAAATAGTATGAAATATTAAATATATTTTTATTATTATTTAAAAAATAATAATTAAATATTAATAACGTATTTAACAATACACACGCGAAAGTCACTACTGAGTACTTCACAGAAACAGCTAATATTAAGATAATGGCCCCAGCTCGATTCCAAAAGCATTATTAATATTTTTAATTAATATTAAAAATCTTTTTGATTAAAAAATACCCTATCACCGCCTAAAATATTCTCAGTTAATTTAACTCCATCCTGTAAATCTTCATTTAAATCAAACAAATTCTGATTTGTTGAGAGAGAGCACCATTTTTCGATGTTCTGGAAAAACATTACACATCCCAAAATATAAACAATTTAGTATTATATATTATGCTCAAAGCAAGCAATATCTTGAACTGTTAAAAAATCCTGTTTTGTACAAGAAAATTGAGGAGCTAAGGAGAATAAAAAACTCATGTTTTAAATTAGATTCTAATGAAAATATACATATTTCTGCTTTGATTGGATTTGGGATTTTTTATTCTCAGCGTTTTATTAATATGCATTATAAATAAAAATATTATTCAAATAATTTCAATAGACGTGTTTGAAATATACGCATATCCGAAATAAAATAAATTCGTTTCATTCAGAGTAGCATAATAGGGATCTTGGTACTTTGATCGATTTAATAATAAATCGAGTCCGTAATAAAGATGAGGTAGATTCAATTTCAGTGTTAAAAATGTGAAAATGTTCGATGTATGTCTGTGACAAAGTGTGTTCGTTGTGTGAATGGTTAAAGAGAGATATGGTATCCATTCCAAGAGTTACATACATAGGTGTGCTTATAGCAAGATCGTAAAGACGATATCCTAGTCATAAATCCCACCAATAGAACTCTTGACTTAGACATCTAAATAAACTGTTTGTTCTACTCTGATATCGTACAACAGTCTTCATTTCAAATTTTATGTACCGTTTTCGCATAAAACGAATCTTCCGTGATGTTTGTCCGGCTTGTTCTTATTACACATTACATGATTGCTTCCTGAATAGAATAAATCTCCCACACACCATATAATGTATCTTTTACAAATCCTCTCTCTCTTTGAGTGATACAGCTATCTTAATATATTAACTATTTGGTGGTAGAATAAACATTAAAACCACTACTTAACTAACTAAGAGTGGGCATCTAAAATTTTAACCTCACTTTTGGTTGGCATTATTTACATTCACAATTCACAATTGTATAAACTATATTGTGTGTCCGTGATCTTAACTATTACTAGTTACACAGGTCACCGACTTAATAATCATTATTTACCATAAAATATAGGAAATCAGAGTAAACCTTGATCAAGATGATCGATCGGGATTTTATTAATATCATTCCCGATCTCCCAGTCGTAATAACCGATCAAATCAATTTAAAAATTCTTGACTTGAGTGGGATTTGAACCCATGAGCACAGTATTTGTAGCCCCGCTTCTCATCTCCTGAGCTATTACGCTGGTTAATAATCTTTATTAAATGTTTAAATAATCTTTCGTGGCTTGGAATCGAATTTGGGATTATATATTATTAATTATTTCAACTCTGTATAAATAAACGTGATTTTTGTCTGTTCTATTAGTAAGCTTTAGATTTATTGTTAATAATAAAATTGCACGATGAAGATTTATCGGCTTTTACGATTTATTCCAAATAAATACTGCTTTTTGATATAAAACTGCACATATTTAAAAAATTTAATAACGTGAAATTATTAATGATGAGTAGGTATGCAAATTTAAAATGCGGATATTTTGAGAAAAATTACCAATAAACACTTGCTGGAATTATTTATTGAAAAATGCATTATATTTATAGAAAGATTCTAAGGTTTTTTTAAAATTTAATATTCGGTTATAACGCTTAATAAAAAAAGGGGAAATTCAGCTTTCAATATAAATCGATATATTAATGATAAATTAAATATTCCATAAAAAAACCTAGTCAATTTATAAATGTATTTTATATAACCGTTACCGCAGATAAGAATCTAAGACAAATGGATGATAAATATCAAGATGTCGGACCAAACAGACGAGTCTGAGCTTTGTGTTGCCTCACTCAGACCACTTGTCCGGCCTTCTAATATCGGTGGTGTCGGTCTAACGCATCCTCGTTTGAAAGCTCCCTAATTTTTTACACATTATATATTATGAAGTGATCACACAATTTTGAACATAATAATATCATAGTATATATAATTGTCTAAGGTGTGTGTATTTTATATGTCTCTGTGTGTATCCATCAATCAACCATCAGTGTTACCAGATGGAAGAATAATATTTTATATTGTTATTTTACTACAGTTAATACATATCTAAAATCTCGAAACGGATATTTTAATGATAATATTATAAAAAAAAATATTAGAGATATTTAATAATGCATAGTAAATGACAATTCTCAAAAAACAGTATTTATCGGGAAAGTCACTTTTTAACTATTATGATGAGTGTTTTCATCGTGTGAAAACCGCATTATATTATTTTATTAATAATTATAATAAAAACATTCAAACTTCTTTCGAATGAAAAAACAAACAACTTATTATCTTCGTATTAAAAACATATCAGATCATTTAAAAATATTAAATAATTTCAAAATATTTTTAGATGTATTTAATTTTATAATGCATAATAATTTCACATTTTTTTAATTTCTTCTAATCGATCAAAAAAATTTTCTAATCGATAAAAAAAAACTACTTTAAAGCAAAAATGAAATCAAAACTCAAATATAACCGCCCTATTAAAAAACCAAGTAGATGATATAATAACATTAACAAATTGAAAATTTCAATTAAAATTACCCTAGTTTATATAATACTTGCCTGCTTTCAGATAATATCTTGTGACATATCACACAAAAGACACACTCTCCCTAATGTAACGTATTATACTTAACTAGGGTAATTTTAATTGAAATTTTCAATTTGTTAATGTTTTTTTATGTTCTGCCTGGTTTTTTAATAGGACGTTTATCTTTGAGTTTTGATTTCATTTTTGCTTTAAAGTGTTTTTTTTTATCGATTAGAAGAAATTTTTGATTTTAAAATGAAGTATAAAAATGTGGAATTGTAATGCATTATCAAATTAAATACATCTAAAAAATTTTTGAAATTATCTAATATTTTTAAATGCTCTGATTTGTTTTTAATACGAAGATAATAAGATGTTTGTTTTTTCATTCGAAAGAAGTTTGAAATTTTATTAAAATTATTAATAAAATAATATAACGCGGTTTTTATATGATGACAACACTCATCACAATATTTAAAAAGCGAGTCTTCCGATAAATACTTTTTTTGAGAATTTTCATTTATTATGCATTATTAAATATCTCTAAAATTATTTTGAAATAAATTTAATAATATTATCATTAAAATACCCGTTTCGAGATTTTAGATATGTATTAATTATGATTAAATATTTAAATTGAATTATTTATACACCTGGCAACACTACGTTTCAAATGTCAAACAATTGAATTGAATATATAAAATTTTACAGATTACGATTAACTACCTTCTATTGACAGAGACATGAAATGTGTTATAGATAATGGATGAATCTACATTAGTTGCCGGTCAAATAGGACCATTTTACTATTTCGAAAAAGCCCCATTTTATAGTTTAAACAATCATTGAAAATGAAAATTTTTTGAAGTTTCATATACTGACAGCAAACATATTTCAAACGAAAGTATACGATATCTCGAAGGTATTCGATACATATTAAGGGCTACTTTCGCATATCTTCAATAATCAACAAATTTAAATGCAGTCTCACTAACAAATATTCTATTCCATTTTGAATATATGGCTCAGTTCCATAAAGACTTAAGAGCACACGGAATTTTAATGCTTGTACCCTGATATATTAAGGACTATTTTTCTGTATATAGCGACTCTGTATACGCTGAGGATATTTGAAAGATTGACCCGTACAGACAGACAGTTAGACAATTATATATATTATAATTCAGTTGCTGGGAATCATCGTTAGTAATGTAGTGTACAATTGGGCAGAGGTTCATTTGTCATAAGGCTGTATGAATAGGACTGCATCTAGGTTCATTTTTATACTAGTTACTAGCATGTATGGCAAAAAAGTTCATTAGTCAAGCCAGTCACAATATTTCTGCGACAAAGAGCTTAAAAGCTTTCTGGTCGCGACGTCCTGGAGCTTTTCTTTCACCGCGATCACTTTTTATGACCACTCTGACTACGCTTTTGCTGGACCCTCACAATAACTAATGATCACACGGTCGACTGTATATTCATAGAATTAATAATTTAATATTACAACTGAAAGATCACTGATTAAAACGGGTATCGCCTTAATAAGAGGTGCGATTTAAATTTACATTAATTAGTACTTAATCCTTCAAGTAATGTATTCCCAGGCATACGTAACCGTAAATACGATAGTAGAGTTAATTAGCTACACTTATGATCGTTTTTTTGCAAGTAAATTAATTATTGTCACTAATTAACAAAAAACCGATCAAAAGTATAGCAAAGCAACTCTATTACCGTCTTCACGATGTACGTTTATGGTTACGTACGCCTAGGAATCCCAAGATTAAGACATTTAGAAATTATAATAAAAAAAAAATTTTTTGATAAAATATTGAATATATTTATAGAACAAAATTTAGAGTGAAGTTATAATATTTAATTGTAAAACATAGGTATTTTTAAAAATTCGGTATTAGAGTTATTCATGAAGTATAGAGGCAGAATAATTGTAGCATAAAAATGGTTTCAAGTATTAAACCAAGGTTTAATTCAGGGGGTTATTTTTAATTATGAGTATTAGACAATCAATACAATAATCAGCGTTGTGGATATTTTTTGTTATAATAAAAGTAAAGTTATGGTTGTATAGTAAATAACCTGGATATGAATTTGTTGAATAATGCCTCGGGCGAGGCACTAATTAATAAAAAATCAACTGTATTACCGTCTATACGGTGTACATTTACAGAGACGCGCGCCTAGGAATCCCAAGCTTTAGATAAACTATTAATATTATTTTTATACATGTGATAGGGTATCGCAAAAATAAATAAATATCAAGTTTGAACCCCATATTGGAATCAGCTGATACTGTGAAGAATTAATTATAAAAATATTTTTTGTTATTGTATGTTTGCGATCCCCAACCATCCCCTAAAATATTCTCAATCAATTAAAATCCACCCTGTATACATTATACATCAATAATGATAATAATACCTTTTTAATATATTTCTATGCAGATTATTTCCGATAAATTTAAATAATACAATTGACGAATCACAGTCGACAAATTTTCTTAGTTAACGTCGTTGTTTCTGTTTCCATATAATATGGAAAAGAAGCAACTGGGAGGAGCCGGTTCATGTCCCATTCACGTATGTATAATAAATAGTTGGTGCAAAGAAGAAGGCTGTGAATAGTTTGTTAGTTTGCTTAACGTCTATTCGTATAAATCAAGTGTGTGAATGCAAAACAAAGCCAAATTCCAAGTAGGAAATTTATTTCTAAATACAAGCTGCTTCTGAAAGCTTCAGTCAATATTTTTCGGTGGATAAAAAATAAGCTGGAATTTATCCGGGCTGGAAACAGGGGTTATAAAATATTATATTATGTCAGCGGCAGTGAGATGTTTTAAATCCATATAAAATATTGGTAGGTATCGTGGTATGTGTTTTACGTTATAAATCAATACAAAATGTATCACTTTACGAAGTATTCACTTTGAATGTGTTCGGGTGAAAGAGAGCAATTTTTATGATTACCCTATAGAGACGGACTTTTTTTTGAAATTGCCAAGGATAAATCGTGTATAAAGAGGATGTTTTATATATTCGTGTTATATGAGAGGGTCGGCATTTGGAAATAACGTATGTAACAGCACTCGATTGCCAGTTTTTCTATCCGGTTCTGGTTGTTCTTTCTTGCCAGTATGTAACGATAAAGATTTATTCCTAAACAGCCTCCTTCTAGGCCAGGGGATATTTTGTTAGCCTCTTTCAGACACACATTACATTATACAAATCAAAATAAACCGGTCTATATGTATACTTATTTTGAGTACCATAAGAGTAGTTTGTTTGAATTCATAATAAAATTTCAATATGATATAAATTATGAATACAGAATTTTATATAAAAAAATATCTCTTGCTTTCAAAATTCTCTGTATCCAATTTATTCATATTCTCTGTTTTCACATAAAATAAAATAACTGTGCGGTTAGATAGAATAAGGGCCGATAGTACAATATGCCCTTTTTAATTCTTGTCATGCTGTGTTAAAAACTTTTATATATTCTAAATATCCTGTTGTGGGAATTTACCTTATACAAAAAACAATTTTAGTACCTATAAAAATGTAATAAAAATAAATCTAAAAGTAAATGAAATTATATGAAAAAAATATCTTTTTAATGGATAATAGTTATTTTCATATAATTAAATCAATGATTATAAGTTATTAAATAATCTACTTTATCCACCAACAATAAACTTTACGCCTTTTACAGTTTCACTTCTTCATCATAATATCTAAGATAGAAGAAGTTTTGACAATTTCACTATACGCCCTTATTCCATCCAGCCTCTCAATTAATAATGGAATTATTTTATTACGCCACCCTTAAGGTTTTTTTGTATCCTATAAAATAATATCTTAATACACAAACAATGTGTGCACTTAATTATTATTCTGTATACAGAATGTCCGTAAATATGTGCTCAAACTTTAAAATGAAATAGTTGACTTATTTTTTTAATAAAAAATATTAAAATAATTTTTGAAAATATATATATATATATATATATATATATATATATATATATATATATATATATATATATATATATATATATATATATATATATGTTACTTAGACCTTTTCTGTTTAACATTGTTGTGATCGTGTGCATTTTACACGATCGTTTTGTCTGTTTTTACGATCTCTAAGTCAGAAATGTCCGAAACATACACATTGAGAACGACTACGATTTTCCTTGATTTACTTCCCATCTCCGATACAAATATACAACGGAACAACTATAAACAAATGCACCCACTAAATAAGCCATAAAAACAGCTATCCCGACTACATTTATCACCGAATTCCTAATAATCGAACCCGCTTTCTGCAAGGGAAACCTATATTGAATAATAAATCATATAAGAAAAAAATTAATACCATGACAGATATATTTAAAAATAAACTTCCAATAATTGAATCCCGTCTGGCAAATCAGTCAACTATTCATCAATTTCAAAAAAGTTTCATAACTCGAAATGACAATATTTATCACCTGTTTTACAAAATTCGCGACATATTTGCATTCGCTTCGGTTTGTTTGAAAATAAGATCGTTTGTCGTTGTCTTGTCTGATTTATATCTTTACATCATTCTCAGTTATGCCGAAGAAAAACTTTAATAAATACGTCAACTGAGATATGAGGCGACTTACAAAAAATGTCTTTATTTATTTGTCTGGCTTTTCTATTCCGAATAAAATACTAAATTGGAGAAAATCAAAGATGTTTATTTATTTATATGTATACGTTTCGAAGGGCTTTTGATAAGGTATTTACAAATTTTGGTATTTTAGACACAACAACGTGTTAATTCATTACCTGTGGGTGATCTTAACTATAACTAGTTACATATCGTCTTATTATTTACCATACAATCAAGTAAATCAGAGTATACCTGGATCAAGAAGATCGATCAGGATTTTATTAATATTATTCCTGATCTCCCAGTCGTTATAATCGATCAAATGATTTTTTTTCTTTGACTTCAGTAGGATTTGAACCCTTGACCAAAGTTATTTGTAGCCACACGCCTTATATATAATAATTCGATAGATTCTTATTCGATTATTATAATTTAACTTTGCTTCAGTAGTCGTTCACAAAATCCAATTTGTATAAGTACAAGCAATATTTGTACACGTTTAAGATGAATTTATATTATCTAGCTGTCGATTTGGCAAATAAACGTCACAAAGTTGGAATGGACAATGAATGAATGATCTTAATTCGTGGTGAAATCGAAGAATGCTTTCGTCAGACTGAACGACCCTCGTCAAAACTTTCGTTTCCACTCGTAAATTTTAAACTTACTCATTAATTACCTGAAACTTGAAAGTTTCACTCTTGAGAACTTCTCTCGCCGTATTACAATATTCCCATCCGATTCCAAGATATCCCATTTTTCCATCTCAACTACAATGTGCATATAGATTTTTGATAATATAAGTAATAAATACATTAGAGTTGTACAGGTAATGGCAGTTTCTATCTGGTGAAATTCCGGATCTATGCAATGGCAAACATTAAGATCTGTGCCAAGTCGTATATCCTAATTGCAGTTTTGGATTTCCTATGAACTACTCTATTATAACATTTCGATTGCCATCATTTACTTTACAACCGTGTTTATTGTCTTGTACTATAAACTATGCGATACAAAAAATAGGTATAATAATCATACCTACGAGTAAATGCTGGACAGGGCTAATGTACACTGTCAAATCAGTAACTTGCAGGGTTTAACCAGGATATTAGAAGGCTAGACAAGTGAATGATAAATATCAAGATGGCGGACCAAGCAGACGAATCTTAGTGTAGCATCTTGACATTTATACATCCAGTTGTTTGGCATTCTTTTCGGCGATAAAGTAATGGATTCACAGGCATACGTCACCGTAAATACGATAGCAGAGTTACTTAACTACATTTATGATCGGATTTTTGTTAGTTAATGCCTTGTTCGAGCCTCGGGCGAGGCACAAACTAACAAATAAACTATCAAAAATATAGCAAAGCAACTCTATTATCGTATTTACGGTGTACGTTTACGGCGATGCACGCCTAGGAATCCCAAGCTTAACTCGCATTGTGTAACCATTGCATTAGGAATCTAATACCAGAATGCAATTAAGGCTACAAAATGTTGTTTTCAATCAATTTTCTCTTAAAATTATGAATTCTTGATAAAGCCACATACAATTTTCTAACAGTTTTAAAAACGAATCGTAATAAAATTTTGTGATGATTTTTAAATAACCTACATTTGTACATACCATACCTAAATTTAAATTAACTAACTCGTATTCTCCTACAAATATGTTTAACACCATTATAATTATTATATTTTGGAAGTTATAAGATATAACTAACATAATATGATGAAAAAATGAAACTGTAAAAGGCTTAAATCAAATAAATATATAATTATATTAATTAATTAGGGACTATAGTATTATTATTTTAATTTATATTGAATTGTATACTCCCTTTCATATCAGGTACCTACCATGAAATGATTATTTATTTTTTGTACATTACTCTTTGTTCACTGTAAGAAATCTGTGGTGCATATAGAAGACATGTTTTTATTCCATGTAATATGGATAATATTCGATCGAGTGATATTATATATTTTCTATGCACTTCACGCATACAGTTTCATAATAATATTATATTTTATGTTGCTTAGTACTTTTAATATTCAAAGTGTGTCGCAATGCATTCGCTTCCATGTATAATATTAAAGGGGTAATCCTATACCATACATATTTGACCACTTTAATATGATATAAACAGTGCACATAAGTCATATATAAAATGACTTCTCCTTCCTGTAGTTATTACAAATAAACTTACACTGGACTATTGTCCGTCTGCTTTATTAACAACCTCTGTATTATTTCCCCAGCTCTGAAAAATATACAAATCATAAAATTAATCCCCTTCACGTTTACACTGATTACCTGCATATAAAATTAAATATTGCTTTATATGACTGCAGACCATTTCGAGTAAAATAAATATCTTAGTATATTCAACAAGTTAGTTATATACAGAATACGCCAAATGCCATTTTGCTACCTTATAATGCTACTTTTTGTCAATATTGTAATAAATGTTAATTTTGGCAAAAAATCGTAAATTAAAAAGCCACATTATAGCCCTTTTCCAATATGTTTTGGACTCTTTTCTTCAACAAAAAAATTGCACAAACTTTACATAGCAAAAACTTTGCCAAAAAAAAATATAGCTGTCTTCAAAAGTGATGTTTTTTTTACTTTTTGACTATTCAGTGGAAAATTTTAAAGGAGTACCCATAATCCTAATCAATTTGTATTTTTAATGCATAGAATCTATGTATTTATTTTTTTTCAAATAATTATATGCGCCACAAAATAATGCTACATTTTCGTTTTTAAATGCTATGTCATAAAAATATGTGCCACATTTTGACGAACTCTGGTTATATATATAAAACTTTTCGGTTATCACATAATATATACAATTTTTTTAATAAACTACCTACCAATAAAACTAAGCCGATTTTATAGCATCTTAATTTAATATATATGGTCGTTGCTTACTTTAAATTTACAATAGCCACCAAATATGATTTGGATTAAAAGTCTACACTATTTATAAAAAAAATTAGCAAATCCTCTTTTGTATTCCAATATTAAATACATATAAATTGAGTTGTTAAATTTCTGTATGGTTAATAATGTTTGTTTGCAAGTTTGGGGTACTTAAGAAGCAACCGTGCATTAGTATGTAATGCAATAGTTGATGCAGGTAACTTAGTGGTTTTCAACTTGTGAAATCCTACAAACAGCCTTCTGATAAAACCGCCAAACAAAGACAATTCACTGATAACAATTATCATAATGGATCCTACAGCACTTCATACATTAACCAACTAACAAACTCGTCCTATACTGATACGAGTATCGAAACAAACTCCTGTAGATGTAATTAAATATGTATTAAATACCCTGTATATTCCACATATTAATAAGACGACTTTCAACAAGGAAATCTGTTTATTAAAAAATTTCGGCTTATAAATACTTGTTATTGTGATAAATTCAATAAGTCTATAACTATCTGGCTACAGTATTTAAATATACTATTTCAGAACTGGCAACACTAACCACGAGGTATTGCATATTTGCAACCCGAATGCAAAAACGGGCTATAAAAGCATTTTTTGTCAATTAATATCCACTTAAAATGATAACAAACTCAACAAATTACTATCTGGCTACATTTTTCGTATATTTTAATTTAAAGAAATTAAATAAGCAAGAAGCAATCAAATCTTGCGATGAATAATAAAAAATAGCGTTCATACCATACATTACAGTGAATGGGTTTTTATTTTAAAATACTTTCTTTTTTAAAAAAATATTTTTATATTAAAATACAGTCTGTACCTACTTCCTTTTTAAGTATCTCATAAAAATGCTCGTTGGTTGAATGGATTGATAAATTGACTATTTATGGATAAAATAAATCATCAATATACATATTATATAGACCCTATACTTATCAATATATATAATCTATCAAGGATTTCAATTAAGATCACTTTCTCAATGCTTTACTTTTCTAATAGAAAACGTCTCATATATATTAAATTACAGTTTCTTAATTATGTATAAGTTTTTAAATGATTGATAGAACAATACATCTTTGTATTTAGTCTTAGGTGTACAGAGTATATAAATCTTTTTACATATAACTAACATGAGAATGTTTTATTTAAATTTGACATGAATAATACTATTAAATTATCGAAAGAATGGAAAAAAAATAAAAACCCATTTACAAATATGAGGATGAATAAATAATAACAACAATAAATATATTGCTTAAAAACTAAATAACATTTTCTTAGGGTAAAACCAAATTTAGGTTGAGTGGATTATTAGAAATTTACACTTTATTTTCAAAAATAATATCAATTTTGCAACTTCCTCTAGAGATATTTGGTTTTATTTACATGTCTAATGATTGGGTTAGGTTAGGTTAGTCATTTTAGTGTAATGTTTTTTACTCAAATCTGCGATTTTTGCTTTGATCATTTTTAACTTAATGTCCTCGTGGACTTCTTTAAGAAATGTGCCAGGTTCAAGATCTAAGACCATATGTAGCCAGCGTAATAGCTCAGGGGATAAGAAGCGTGGCTACAAATACTGTCATGGGTTCAAATCCCACTCAATTGAAGAATTTTTATATTGATTTGATCGATTATTACGACTGGAAGATCGGAAATTATATTAATAAAATCCCGATCCAGGTTTACTCTGATTTCCTGTATTGTAAGGTAAATACTGATTATTAAGTCGGTGACCTGTGTAACTAGTAATAGTTAAGATCACCGACAGACAATCAACACGTTGTTGTGTCTAAAAAACCCTCTCAAAAAAGCTCCATCAGAGATGTAGGTTCTTTGGTATTCCATACGACTGTTTTCTCTTAAAAATATATTTTAAAAAATATTAGCAAACCATACAGCTGATTGTTTTAATATCAAGACACCGGCACTAATTGTCACACTTAGACTCGTCTACTTGGTCCGTCATTTTGATATTTATACTTGCAGTTGTATGGCCTCATAATATCGTACAACCCAATACCTATGATATTATGTAGATATAGTGTTGTGGTGTTACCAATCACGATCCTTATTAATTATACTCGTTTTTGAGTAATTCTAAAATTCGAAACTCCTCTCCAAATGTAAGAAACAATGAGCAGATTTGAAAAAATAATATTTTTTTATATTAGGAATTCTTGGAATCTGTCGTCAGCGCATCAGAAGATTTCAATAAACCGTCGGATATTGTCAATCGTTTCAAGACATTGGGTAAATTATACATCGGAACATGTTATAAAAAAACAACCTAAATAAACCTGACACAATTTCAGAATCTTCAAAATTCGATTTGATTCAGAGACAAGAGAGGGATTTGGAGAAAGTTGAAAGAGTCTGCAAAGATATGATTTCTTTGAACGAAGAAAAACAACCTATGATATTAGATATAGTGTTGTGGTGTGACCAATCACGATCCAGTCGAACTCGAAGTCGTGCAGAGCCGCTCTGTCGGTGACCTGTGTAACTATTAATTATTAAGATCACCGACAGACAATAAAAATAAAAGCTCCCCGGAGCGTAAGTAAATAAATAAATAAATGTATATATAACCTGTGTTTTCCAACTTCACACTCTTATTCTTGGATATATTTTTGAGTAAATTCAGGTATCTTTATCCCATATGTGTATTATTATTATATATATTTAGGTGGTGTATCCCGAAGAGGGTGTGTGTCCATTCCGAAGATCGGATTATCGATAATGTTAATTTCCGGTCCAGTCCGGTTCTGTGCAAAGAGGCGCCGCTCATATTGGACTTTAAAATAGGAAAAACACCGGCTCGTATAAACCGGAATCTAATTTCCACCGACAAAAGTGTAAATATTTAGTCGCCAACGCAAGAAAACACGAATGGAGATTAAAATTTAATCACCTATCCGATGTTTGTTCCGTTTTGTTTCAATATACACTATTTTTAAGCTCAATATTTCTTTATATGATTAATTATTTTAAAACACCTGCGCCCGATTGAACCAACATCCATTTGATAGAATATAAACGTAGGTACACATATTCATTCTCCAACGTGATAAAAGCAACCGCAATCGTCTGTCGAATAAAAGGCTTTGGTGTAAAGGTTTCAGTATATTCTGGGATATAAAGTGTTATTATTATACATGCATACATACATGAGGTACCAAAGCAGCAAAGGCGTCGCGACGCTGTCGTATGAAATTTAATAAAGCACACTACTGAATAAATCCCTCCTTTAAAATATTGCACTCCATACAAACAGTCATCCTTATTTTATATTTACATTAAACAGTATATATACATATGAAAGTACTAAATAAACAATAAAAATAAAATACTCTAATATATAATTTTCATGTATCTACACATAGAAGTGATTTGTATGATTGAAAAAGGTAACCTTACAATCTGTGAAATTATAGTAAAAAAAATTATATTTAATTAAATACGCCTCAAGGGGCTTTGAGAGGATATTAAAAAAAATATTTTCTTAGAAACAATAACGTGTTAATTCATCTTTACTATTACTAGTTACACAAGTACTTTTTCCCATAAATTATTTTAATTACCAATTGATTGTACTTCGTATTAAAATACATATGGTCTTAGATCTTGAACCTGGCACATTTCTTAAAGAAGTCCACGAGTTAAAAATGATCAAAGCAAATATCGCAGATTTGAGTAAAAAACATTACATTAAAATGACTAACTTCCCGACTAACCCAATCATTAGACATGTAAATAAAACCAAATATGCCTCGAGGAAACATAAGTTCATTTTACCAATGGACTTCCAAAACTGATATTATTTTTAACAATAAAATGTAAATTTCTAATAATCTAATTACTCTACTATAATTATCCTAATAATAGTAATTACTTTTATTGTCGTTATTATGTATTAATCTTCAAATTTGTAAATGGGTTTTATTTTTTTCCCATTCTTTCTATAAGGTTGTTTTTTTATAACATGTTCCGATGTATAATTTACCCAATGTCTTGAAACGATTGACAATATCCGACGGTTTATTGAAATCTTCTGATGCGCTGACGACAGATTCCAAGAATTCCTAATATAAAAAAATATTATTTTTTCAAATCTGCTCATTGTTTCTTACATTTGGAGAGGAGTTTCGAATTTTAGAATTACTCAAAAACGAGTATAATTAATAAGGATCGTGATTGGTAACACCACAACACTATATCTACATAATATCATAGGTATTGGGTTGTACGATATTATGAGGCCATACAACTGCATGTATAAATATCAAGAGGGCGGACCAAGTAGACGAGTCTAAGTGTGACAATTAGTGTCAGTGTCTTGATATTAAAACAATCAGCTGTATGGTTTGCTAATATTTTTTAAAATATATTTTTAAGAGAAAACAGTCGTATGGAATACCAAAGAACCTACATCTCTGATGGAGCTTTTTTGAGAGGGTTTTTTAGACACAACAACGTGTTGATTGTCTGTCGGTGATCTTAACTATTACTAGTTACACAGGTCACCGACTAAATAATCAGTATTTACCTTACAATACAGGAAATAAGAGTAAACCTGGATCAAGACGATCGATCGGGATTTTATTAATATTATTTCCGATCTTCCAGTCGTAATAACCGATCAAATCAATTTAAAAATTCTTGACTTGAGTGGGATTTGAACCCAGTATTTGTAGACACGCTTCTTATCCCCTGAGCTTGCCGCGCTGGCTACATGGCCTTGGATCTTGAACCTGGCATATTTCTTAAAGAAGTCCACGAGGACATTAAGTTAAAAATGATCAAAGCAAAAATCGCAGATTTGAGTAAAAAACATTACACTAAAATGACTAACCTAACCTAACCCAATCATTAGACATGTAAATAAAACCAAATATCTCTAGAGGAAGTTGCAAAATTGATATTATTTTTGAAAATAAAGTGTAAATTTCTAATAATCCACTCAACCTAAATTTGGTTTTACCCTAAGAAAATGTTATTTAGTTTTTAAGCAATATA